>JABXWE010063583.1:0-15118 GCA_014611495.1 Limonius californicus
AAATTCTTTGTTTGTTAAAACTATTTTTAAATGTTTGCATTTGAATGTTTTCTTGTCAAATCTGTTTATAAAAGTAGACTTACGTACGTTCTGTGATATGTTCGTAATGAATTTTCCAGCGCTGACTTTGACGTCAAATTAAAAAAAAAACGTGTTATAATATGAAGTAAATATGAGAATGAATGTTATGGTGTCCTTTTCGTAAAATACCTAGTAAATGTGTTTACGATTGGTAGAGCAGGTAATGTAGTTACAGTGCGTGTAGAGCTTTACTAGGTGGTCAAGACCGGAAGTTGTTCAAGCACTGAAAATTATTGAAATACACAAGCGATAGAAGTTATTATTGAGTGGTAATTTGACTTAAATTAATTTTTCACATAGTCTGTATTAAATTAAAAGTTACAGAATTGTTTAATTATATTAACAAATTTATTTTGCAAACACTGCTGATGCTTGTGATATTTTAACGCGTATGTATACGAAACATACCCAGAATTGTAGCAAGTACCTACTGGCTGGATAGTGAATTTTTCCTCTTTACAGTAAGAATCACACCACCCTTTTAGATAAATTGCTACGTTCATTTGATGTGCTAATTTCGCAAAGCCTTTGAAAGTTCCCTTTGTATGCTGGATTTGCCGCCAATTACAATTCTTGGGAATCTGTGTTGTTATGATTCCCGGTAGTCGTACGTGTAACGATTTGTTCTGGAATTATTGCACCATATTTCGCAATGTGGTGTAATGTATTTGGCCAGAAGGGCGTAGCAGCGAATATTTCGTTCCAAAATTCCCCGAAGAAAGTCTCTTTTTTTCCGGATCTGAGAACAACCTAGATTGTGCCTGCGGATTTTTCCTGCATCTTAAGAACACCCCAAAATTGTGCGTGCCTCTCTCTACTCCATTCACCGAAAGTCAAGGCAAAATAACTAGTTTTTGTGTTGTCAAAAAACTAGGAAGATTTCTTCCCTTAAGCGATTTACGTGAACCTCTCCTACTCCTCTGAGCTAAGCTGCAGGCCTTTTTCCACCTATCCTGTTACGGGTCGACGAAAAAACTCGTTTGGCCCGTAACAAAATCTTCTAAACGTTAAGAGGATAAGACATTTCAAGGTACGACAGCATTCATACAAAAAGTAGTACATCCCGTGGGCGCCATACCCTTTAGATAGGGTCCATTTCAAAAGGTTGGATGTGTTAGAGTTCGTACGATTGATGTACTTTGGGAAACCTAAGCCGCTTTTAGCAGAATAGTGAGCGTATACAATATCCAAGGGTAAATCATTTAAAGAAATTTAGGGATATTGCATCACTGAACTTTTATAGTAACTGGTAAGTAAGTATTAGGGAGAGACGTCCCTAAAATAAAATGATTACACGACATTAAAATACTTTTTTGATATGAGAAGTTCTTGTTAAACGTATGATTTTAACATCTATTAAGCACTGCATTAAACAGTCTCGAAATAGCTAGAGTCTCACCGAGAAATTTTTGTCTTGTCTCGCTTCTCGTAATGTTCAGAGTGTCCCTTAACGAGGCGTAAATAGTGATCGATGTATTTATGATGTTGTTGTAAGACGGAAACTTTTAATAAACGGCTGGTTGAAAAACAATCCGTTCAACTTATTCGCATTTGAATGCAGTGCACATGTGTTTAAATAGCCAAAACCAAACTACCTTGTATGTTTAGAACAATAGCTATTCATAAATTTTTTATTAACAATACACGCATAAATATTTGAATGTTGTTTTATTACTTAAAACATGTAATATCTGAAATATTTCGATAGACAATTTCAAACTCCTGTATATCTTCCAACAAAGACAATGATATCCTTAATTTTTATGAAATACATAAAGGGATGATCGGCAGTAAATTCAATCACAGGTGGTGATATATCCATTAACGAAGCTCTTGAGGGCATTTCCACTAAAATTAAAGATAAACGTATTAAGTTTCATAAAATTGTTACAAAACAATTAGTGAAAAATATCTTTTTCGAATAGTCTAGATGTGCACAGGTTAGCTTACCCCCAGAAGCTGAAGATGCAGTACTTCCATATTCATCGACTTTGATGAAAGTTTTTTGGATAACCTTGCTGATTTTCAGGGATTCGTTCTTTAGAATTCCATTGAAATCTGCGGTGTCTTTGAAAGCCTCAGTAATACCCAACTGTAAAATACAGACAACAAATTTAAAACTGTAATTATTATTGAAACCTTGATGGCCAACCTTTTTCATAATGGGGTTGAACTGTATGGTCAATTTGATTTCAAATTTGGGAATAGTAAGCCTAACAAGACAACGATTATATTTGTGTTCAGCAAGGACATCAGTAATATTATCTTCCAAGACAGGTAAACCATCCCCTTGGTTCGGTAAGACGATGGTCATTGAAACGTCATTTCCATCATATGGTAGCTCTATAAATTTGGCATGTAAGTCTGAATACCCGAAATAATTAAGCTGAGCTAGTTGTTGCATCGTATCAACTTGAATTTGCTTGTTGATGTGAGGATAAAATGGTTTAGGTTTTGTATCACGTTGTGGAAATTCGTGCACCCATTTTCCATGGAAATACATGGCGTTGACGAGTACCGCGCGAGTATCTTCATCCAAGTCTTCTTTTGTAATCAAGTTTTGAATTTTGCCTTGGGTTTTCTCCTCTACCCACCCATTTATTTCTGATGCAGCTTTTTTCATATTTTCGAAATTAATGTTTTGTATATCGGATTTGAAGACATCAATCGCTGTGTTTTTAAATTGATCTTTTATTACGATACCATCTTTGATATAGAGTTTATTGGCACTGATTAAGATATATTTATCACCACCTTCAAGTTGGGAAGCCAACCGCTGGATGGTTTGTCGAATTTTTTTCTTGTTTTCGGAAAGATGAAGGCCAGTAGAGAGTTGCTGGGCCGTTTTACCGCCAGCACCGTAATACACAAGCGCAAGAATGACTTCTGCAGATAAGGGAGATACCAGGAAGTTTCCGGAATGGTATTTCAACAATTCCTGAAAGCATAGCAGTATTTGGGGGAGTTTAAATAATACATAAATCGAATGAGATTGCGGAGTATTCAAGCCAACTTAGGACTGCAGTTATTTAGTTATAACACTTATAAATTGAAGAAAAAGGACAATCTGTGTTCTGCTGAAGGATAATTAGGGTTGGTCCGTCAGAAACACAAACTGTGTTATAATAACGATATACCCCGGGGCATCGCTAGAAACTCGGGACTCGCCCGAAGGCGGCACTTCTCAGGGGCTGTAGAAATAATTACAATCCATCACTACTAGTCGTCGGCTTAAGAGAGTGCTTCATCGAGGAATGTAGTTAATGGCGTTGTTCCCAGAAACTTTGGCTACTTTATACAGGTATCCCTGCATTACTATCCTGCATAAAAACGTTTCTTCCGGTTTGAGAATATGCTGCACTAAATTATAGTACGAAATAATGCAGAAGCGATAATAATAGCACGATTGGATGTGATTGATTGTATTTATAATTGAATTACCACTTTCTTACAAAATAATGTTACAAATATACAAACATTTATAATTCTAATTTAGAAACGTCATTTAAATGGTTTAAAAGAATAAAAGATAATAAAAGAATTTAGGTAACTAATCCAAATATTTATTAATGAAATCCAACGTTGGTTCGCAAGAAACTTCCAGTCTTTGTTGCGAGTGGAAAAAGGTATTTCTAAATTAAAGTTAATTGAAATCTACTTAAGGTAATCCATGACAGAAGAACGGTTAGTAGGACTGGCAATGTTATGAATTGAACAAAAATTCGCACGAAATTCGAATTTATAAGAAATAATTACAGACTTTGCTTGCAAAAAAAATGAAAAAGTAAATATATAAACATACGGAACGTTTATTTATTATTATTGTTTATATCTATAAGATTTGTGTATTATAATTTTGTTTAAAACTGTATGCACTATTAATTATAAGAACTGAAAAGGGAAAAACTGTAAGTTGTGCGATTTTTTTACTTCTTTCAATATTTCAAAAAAGTAGGTAAATGCAAACTCTCTGTTCGTCAGTAAATTTTGATGACACCACCGAGTAGTGGCGGCATTAAAAAATTTGTTTGAGGGCAGGACATACTCTCGGAACGGCCGTGGATATGCCTATTTGAAGAATAAACTGCTAACATTTAGTAATGAATCAATAATACCGCAGCATTTTTCGAGGTCACAGTATATATGTTTCTCTATTCTGCAAGTATATGGTTGTTTTGATAAACAAATTATTATTATACAATTAGTAAACAACGGCAAAATATTTTAATGATAGTCTGAGGCGAGTAGAGATTATGTTATTTATTGAAAAATGTTAAATAACCTTGTTCTCATGTCATAGCCAACGCAAGTCAATATGATTACTGGTTACATGACTTCTTGCTGAATATGTAAATGGACAGTTGCAAGATATTAAACAGGTCAGTAGATAACTGATAACAAGCTACGTACATGCCCGGTTACAGAACTTGAAGCTGTTCTGTTTATTAATATTTGCTTATGTTATTGATATTAGTTTTGGCACTGCCTCTGCAATAACAATCTCGTGCTTCGCAGAATGTAATTCAAATAAACCTGTTTTTCTTTTCACCATCAGCGTACTTGCTAAAAATAGTTGAGTTACACCGTAAGACACTCATATAAACAATGTAAAATAAAAATTTAATTTAATTTATTTATTCAATTAAACTGTTTATACTAAGGTTTTTATGTTAGCACGTGGAATATACTATTGTGTGAACGAAACTTTTCAGTTACTAAGACTGAAAATATGAAACACGATTCTGCTGATACTGATATCCCGAGAATGATATCTAATTCGTTTCGTTCATTTAATGTTAGTGCCACCATTTCCATGATGATGTCGTACCTGATACACGTCAGCGGCAAATAAACGATTAGCAACGATGAAGTCTTTTAAAATATGCGACTCCTCTGACGAAGTTGCAGTTACTCCTAAAATTAACAGAAGTAGGAACTTCATTCTGAAGCTGAAACAAAAATTCGGTTGTATTGCTTCTTCTGGTTTTTCAACGTTTTAAATTTATAGCTCTGATAATTCTAGCATACCCTATGAAAATCGAATTCCATCAAATCGCAACTACTGCAAAGACTAAGAGTAACCTTTTCGAACAATATTTGAAATATTTCCACTAAAAATTATAAATGTCTTTGGCTTGAACATTTTGAAAATATTATATTAACAACACTTAATAGTTTTGAAATTACTTTCTTAAATATATTAATTGATGATACCCATGGAAATTCTAATTATAATACATGCAAGTGGTACTTACCGTTTAAGTCTAAACAGCAACTGTAGCATAGAAGCCTTTCGATACTTTACATATGCACAAACTTATTTATTGGAGGTTATCGCAAGTAATAAACATTCAGAATTTTATTATTTACAACTTCAGTTTTTGTTGTAATGAATTTTACAGTTGTAATAGAATTAGTTTTGCTTTTCGGTAGAGGTTTATGTTTAGTTAAGTAGAGGCAAGTGAATATTAATCAACTGAAATCTCATTAACGTTGCTAGAACTATTTATATACCTGGTGGCCACGAGATGGGGTAACAGCATATAATTTTTTTGTTTTCAAAACAGAAATTTCTAAATGCCCAACTTTAAGCTTCCTTCAACTTTAGTTTTGATTTCCGGGTTGGCTGGAACGGATATCAAGTTTTTATTTTAAATACAATTACCTCCGTTTTTTTGATAATGTTATTTATTCGACAGAAGGCGCACTTTCAGATTTTTCCCCGCTAACAAAATCTTACAGACTTCAACCAGATTCGACCCCGCGTCCTTGGATCTAAAGCCCGGTTTAGATGCGGCCAGTGCTTTAGTCGAGCGAGATTCCGTTCACAGGCAGCTATAGTTTTTACGATGGGCAATTTTCAGTTTCTGATTAGCGCTTTATATGCACAGCACAAACAGAACGCATCTCTGTCTTTGTTAGTTGCTTGCAGATTCATATTTCCGATAAAGACGTATGTCGTAGTGACATCTGCGAACGAAACAAGACCGACACTGTACGTGCGACGTATTCTGTCGGCTGACACGTTCAGTAGAAAGAAACAGAGATACTTGAAGAATATCGCGCTGATGCAGCGAAACGTCTCTATTTAAATCTGTTTCCAGTAGTATTTAAAATGTTTTAGAGGTTGATTTTCGGACATTTCTAACAGCTTTTTCTTTTTAGAATAGATAAACACCAACCTAACATCCAATGTTGAACTGGCTGTTCGTAACAGTAGTGCTACGAATATTAGTGAAAATTTGGGACTTGAAAAGACAATTTTATTTCAGATTTTTAAAATAGCACTTAAGTTAGGTAGAAAGTACCCTTTTGTCGACCCTCTACAGTTTTTACACATCTGGTTGTCATAATTTTGACCCGATCTCGGACGGGGTTGACAAAGGCTCCGACATTGTCGTCGAAATAGTTTTCACTTCTCAGTTTCCAAAGTGTATAAAATAAAATATTGCCCTATCAACCTCTAAAACATTTTAAATACTACTGGAAACAGATTTAAATAGAGACGTTTCGCTGCATCAGCGCGGCATTCTTCAAGTATCTCTGTTTCTTTCTACTAAACGTGTTAGCCGACAGAATACGTCGCACGTACAGTGTTGGTCTTGTTTCGTTTGCAGATGTCACTACGACATACGTCTTTGTCGGAAATATGAATCTGCAAGCAGCTAACAAAGACAGAAATGCGTTCAGTTTGTGCTGTGCAAATAAAGCGCTAATCAGAAACTGAAAATTGCCCATCATACGAACTATAGTAAATTAGTAAAGTTTAAAATATTTAACCGATCGTTTACACGCAGCCAGTAGTTTAGTTGAGCACTGCAATTTTAGTCTTGAGAATTTAGTCGTCGTCGTAGTATGTTATTTAGCATTGATACATTTTTGCCTATTATTAAGGTATTATTAATATGAATAGTAAAAGTAGGCAACGTGCAAATCGGTAACTGCGATCAATTGTTCAGGTCCTTATACGCGAAATAGAAATGTTGATTTCTAACGAAGGGAGAACCAGAAGTGTGTGTATGTCTTTCGAGAGAACTGGCTATAGAAGATCCATTTTTGCATCCATGCAGTGCATTTTTTCTTTCTACCGTAATTTACCCCACACACTTCTTCAGCCACTTTGCAGATGTTTGTTTTAACCAAATTCCACAGTTCTTCAAGATCTTCACCGTTTTCTCAATTTAACGTACCAAGCTCGTCTTCCAATTTTGTACTATACTTGTGTTTGATGTTTCCATCTTGTAATTTGTGGGCTCTTATATTTGGTTGACTAAATACGCGATTTTCTGGAACAGTCTCTTTGATTAACTTTGATTTGATTTTCATTCTCACCTCAACCAAATAATGGTCACTACTAACCTCTCGTTCTCGTTTTACTCGTATGTCATTAATTTCTCCACTATGCTTACTTTGTACTAATACTAAATCAATAATTGATTCTTCATTCCTACTTTCCATTACTCTCGTGTACTTATGTATATCTTTATGCTTGTAATGTGTGTTTCCTACTATCATATCGTTATCTATACAAAATTCTATGACACGCTTACCGTTATTATTTAGTTACGTGGTCCTCTCCACACATTCCCACTGGGTATTCTGCGTCATTGCTTCTACCAACCCTTGCGTTAAAATCTCCAAGCACCATGACTTGGTTATATATATTATCAACTTCCTCCTGGAGTGCTTCCCAGAATACATCCTTATCCTCTTTAGACTCATTTTCTGAAGGTCAATATCCCACAACGATAGTTATTTTTCCACTATCCGTCTTATCCATATCAACTCTAATAATCCTTTCAGATATATATTTCCAATTACTTATATAATTTACAAGCTTTTTGTAGTTGTGTTCAGTTATAAGAGAAGCGTCAACATCAACAAACAGTATATTACTGAATGTATAGGAAGATATAGCAGCATCCGGCTTTGTGGAAGGTGAAATCCAAAGAATATATCAATAGAAATTTAAAAAATACTGGCTACGATGATTTAATAGAACTCAACAAAAAATACAATCTTATTTTGGATCGGGACAGCATTTCCAAAAAAATTTAATGCATTCGCGGTTCCTTTCGCAAGGAACTTAAAAAAAGTAATAAATTCTAGGAGAAGTGGAACGTCACCTGACGACATTTACGTTCCGAACCTTTGGTATTATGACATTACTTTTTACAACGGATCAATAAATGCCGAAGGATAATATAGCAAATATAAGTAGTCCTCCCGAAAACACCGAAAAATATGATGATGATGATGATGATGAAGACTTCATCAGATTTAAAAGTTCATCGAAAGTATTAGCATCCATTCATAAATAATTGTTAAAGTCATCGGGATCATCTTCCCTTAATTCCTTGAAAAGTTTCATATCACTGTATTTCTGCCTTTTTTCACTTAATACTGTTTCTGCCACACAGTAACGGATTTTTTACTTTGCTGTTTTGCAATAAATTCGGTATAAATTAATACGCATTGCACGTCTCTTTTTGTTGTGTGTGGACATTTTTTTCTTATTATTATTAATATCATAACATTACACAGATTACTCACACAACACACCTTCACTAAATAGTGATCTAAACTAACTCCAACACACCACGAAATCCTTTTGAAAATTTCAACGCTCTAGCAATACACGCCAAATGCCACGAAAAAGTGGCGTTTCATACAAATAAACACACAGTCTTTCCCTTGCCGTTTTAACCGGTTAAAAAATGTGCGAATTATGTGTGAATTTATGGACCTAGCAGTTTTCTGGAACGCTACACGCAGTCCTACCGGAGTAACTGGGATGTTAATACGTGTAGAAAAAAATGTGTGTCTGTGCCCAGTTAATAGTTGCTGGTGAAGAAACTTGGTGCCATTACTACGAGCCATCCAGTAAGTTACCGGCAGAAACATTTAAGTTCACCACCACCACCGAAGAAGTTTAGAGCACAATCTTCTGCAGGCAAGGTGATGCTAACATTTGTTTTTCGACCATGCGGGATCCTTGTTGGGATAGTTTAAGGAACCTGGTGCAAATGTCAATGCAAATCTGTACAATGAAACTTTGAACAACCATCAAGCAATAAGACGGAAACATTTAGGAAAAGGTACGCGTGGGGTGATTTTGCTGTACGTCAATGCCAGGCCTCATGTTGCTAATATAGTAATAGAAAATCATTAAGGAAAGAAATGGAGAGTTTTAGAACATCCACCCTATAGTCTGGATCTATCGCCTTGCGATTTCCATATTTTTGGACCGCTGAAAAAGGCGTTAAACGGTCGGCTTTTTGAGTCTGACGCAGAAGTACAGATAGCTGTGGAAGAGTTCCTCAATCAGCAGCCACAAAAATTCTATAAGGAAGGTATACATCGGTTAGTAAAATAATGGGATAGGTGCCTTAACTGTGACGGTAATTATTTGTAATTAAATTGTTGAATAAATTGTTTATAAAGCAAAGATGGGTTTCAATTGAACACACCTCGTTTCATTCTATTTATGATTTACTTTGCACTGATTTTATATAAAATATTGTATTTACTTATTAAACGACACCAATTTGAGCTTTCTACACACTTCATAATTTAAAAACGTAGTAATTGCACAATACATAGATACATAAAATACCCTGAATTTAATATTCAACCAACGCGTTCCTAATGCATTAATAGCGAAGTTTGTTATCTAACCTGATTTTTTTCTTCATAACTGCATGGTACAACTTATCCGGAGACACGGAAAATTATGCAAGTATACAGATCAGATTTCTAAAAAGCATTAAACACGAAGTATGTCACTAAGTAACTGCTAAGTACTGGTGTGGAATTATAACCCGAACGCATATTACTACTGCCTAACCGAATAGGTCCCCAGTGTTTTCCTTAAGCCATAAATATATAATTAAATAATTTGAAACTATTTGACAGAAGGAGTTTTCACAATTAGAAAATGCTATTATTTGTTGTCTTGTACATTTAGTAAGTCAACAAGAAAATATTGTTGAATACAGTTCTATAGCCCTCTTACTAATATTACTAACTGGAAATAAACCAGAGTAGTTGCAATCACCAATTGCCTTTAATTAAATCATTCATTCCTCTGCATGTCTTAAATGAGTGGGTAGAATGCATATTTTTCAAGGCTAGTAAATAGAGAAAGTCCTATATATTCCAAAACCCGCCGAGCTTTATACTAGAAAGTGCATCACATCGCGGCGCTTACACGAAAAATAGTTTAATTGAAAATAAAGCTGCAATTATGAAACTGAAAACTTTAAGAACATTTTTTCTACTTTTATGTGTATTTGTGTTAGTGACCCCTGGAAGTTCTACTGTTACACTACAAGAACGCTTCCATTGGAAATCATTGGATTACGTTTTTCCCACCACCGAAGAAAAATATCAAGCTCAGGTCAGAGGAAAATTTATCCCAGAAAATAACCTTCCCGTTGGAATTGAAGTTTGGAACGAAAAGCTCTTTGTGACAGTCCCCAGATGGAAAGAAGGTACGTTCAATTGAATGCTTGAAGTAGATTTAGGTCTATTTCTTTCAGGAATACCATCAACTCTAAATTACATTCCCCTGAATCATGCTTATTCGGAATCTCCTCAACTTATTCCTTATCCCGATTGGGAATCAAATGAGCTTGGGAATTGCCGTAATGGTTTAACAACCGTATATCGAATCAAGGTCGATCGATGCGATCGTCTCTGGGTGCTGGATACTGGAACGTTTGGAATTGGAAACACCACAACCAACCCATGCCCTTACACCCTTAACATCTTTGATTTGCATACCAATCAACTGATCCGCAGGTATCAGCTACGAAAGGAAGATACCAACCAAAATACTTTTATTGCCAACATTGTTGTGGATATCGGCAAAAGCTGCGAGGATACTTTTGCCTACATGAGTGACGAATTGGGTTATGGTTTGGTAGTGTATTCGTGGGAACAACACAAGTCGTGGAGATTTTCCCATGGATACTTCATGCCGGATCCTTTGGCCGGAGATTTCAACATTGGCGGATTGAATTTTCAGTGGAGCGAGGAAGGGATTTTTGGTATGGCTCTATCTCCATTACGACGCGATGGATATAGGGTCTTGTACTTTAGCCCATTGGCCAGCAATTGGGAGTTTGCTGTTTCTACAAAAACTTTGCGCAGTATGGATAATGTAGATAAATCCTACCACGACTTTGTAGTTTTAAACAGTCGCGGACAACATGGCCATATTACATCGAAGGTGATGGACGAAAATGGATTGGAATTCTTTAACCTTATTGATCTGAATGCTGTGGGTTGTTGGAATTCTCATTTACCTTATACTCCTCAGTATTTAGGAATCGTTGATAAAGATGATGAAGCGTTGAGTTTCCCTGCTGATGTGAAAGTCGATAGAAACCAAAATGTTTGGGTTATCTCGGATAGAATGCCCAATTTTTTAATTGCAAGTTTGAATTACTCTGATATAAATTTTAGGATCTTTTCTGCTCCCGTTTATGATTTAATTCGAGACACTGTTTGTGAAATGTAATTTTTAAAATTGTTCATACCATTTTTGCAAATGTTAAGGATACTATATTTAAGTTATTATTATATTAGGTAACTTTGTGACTAACAAAATTATAACAAACTTGAATACATTTTTAGTTATAGAAAAGTAAGTGGATGTACAAAATTTGTAAACTAAAAGCTTTTTTGTTCTAATTGAAAGATTATACTGAAAAATTATAATCAATTTAAGTGTTCATTTTTAGTGTATAGTATAAACTGCGTATTTGATTGACCCAATTATGAAAATCAATATTAGCGCAATCACGTATTATCTAAAAAGTAGCACGTGATTATATCGCTAGGAAAAATATATGCAATAACAAATACGTTTATTTGCAAAATGATAAACACATCAAAGAGTTTTTAATTTTTAAACTATTAATTTGATATATATATATATATATATATATGTATATATATATATATTATTGTATTGCTGTACTAATTAAATAAATACTACTGATAGTAATTGTAATTATAAAGTTGGACCAAAATATGAATTAAATCGCTGGTTAAACCTACACATTGGGTGCCATAACAACAATATAAAACTCTTAATTAAGTTATCCTCCTCTAAATAAATATCCAAAATAAACAAATCCATAAATTGTTTAACCAACACGAAATCAAATGAAATTACTCCAACATTTTTGCAGATCTCATGGTCGCTGTTATAATTGGACGAACTGTATACACTCTAGTAGCTAGTAAGAAAGCAAATACACACACAAAGAAAAGTATAGGGAAAATCAAGAAAATTGTCATATAGTAATTATTTAGCAAAATTCATTTCAAAATTATTAGTGCTTTCCCTTAAACGACACAAAATACAAGTTCATAATTCAACTTAAACATATCAAAACAGTTATTATTTTATTTATTCTTTTAAATGTTTATTTTTGTAAAAGAAAAACCCACCTATTTATTTGCTTATGTAGCCGCAAGTTTTGGTGGAATCCAAAGCTATCTTGAATTTTGTAATCTGCCAGCTTCAGCGCGAATGGTCCGGCAGCATGTGACGAATTCTCACAAAGGAACGCAGCAAACACTTTGTCCAGGATCTTGTTGTACAAAATTAGAGGAGTAGGGTTTTCTTTGTTGTATGCAAATCTCGGCCACACGTAAGTAAATTAAACTCTCAATACTTCTTTCCAATCAGGATGCACCATTAATTGTTTATAAAACTTGTATGAATAATTTTTAGTTCATAACCTACAAATTATTTCGAAGTAAAATTCCGTATTAGAGTTTTTTCTTTTAATTTAATTGCTTTAATTTTAATCATATCAGCTTCCGAAGCACTTTCCTTTTATTTATTTAATTATATTTAGTTATTTTTACTATTTTTTATTAAATCTTTTAGATTTGAAATTCTCATCTGATGACATTGACATTTCAGTGCATATGTCAACCCAAATTGTTGACAGATCAATAAAAAAAAAAAAAAAACTCGGAAACAAGTGAACGACCGACGCTACTTTCTATTTTTCAATGAAACTGGAATTTTTCGGAAATTTTTACTAATTCTCCAACGTGAGTAACATGAAAACACTTTTTGAATGTTATTAAACATAAACACAAGATTTTATTATCAACACATTTAAATAAATACACAAAATTTACAATTTTGAGGAGCTGCGGAAACGCGTGCTTTTCGCTCCAAGATTTTATAGCAACTAACTTGTTTTTTTAAGACCAAATTCGTCCTTTTTTAGCGAGTTACCTAACAACCTAATACATACAAACAAATTTTTTGTGTCCCCAAAGGACTCCACCAATCAGAACACAGCACAGCATTAAATTGATTGAATTAATAACAAATATTCATAAAGTATAATAACATTCTTATCACTAATATTACAAGAAAAAGAATTACTATTGTACTTACAAAATTACACACATTTTGATATCTTACTCGGCATATTTTTGATAATGCATTTGGATATTTTTACATAAAATTATAAACAAATTATTAAAAACAACTTCAATGTTAATCAAATTTCACAGAAAGCTTCCTCACATACATAAGGACAATACTACAAACATATTTTTCAAAAAAAAGTATTAAATTTACTAATTTACATTTTTGTATAAAGCTGTCAAAATGATTACATTTTTACTCATATTTGTTAAATTACAGCTCAAGAATGCACAAGTAAGGTTAAAAAGTATCCGCTATGAAGATGAATATGAACCAAAACCAACCTTAAAAATTACCACAAGTAGGTGTTCGCGCCATAAAAACTTTCACAGAGAACGGTACTTTTAGTTCAAGGGTTTCTCTCTCTCTCACTTTAACAGCTAGTTTAAATTTTATTGATATATTGTAGTTAGGCAGTTTACCTAAAATAAGTTTATTTTTATTATTGCTTTTTTGTATTTTTATGTTTTTATTACTGTGTTCTACCGCCGCTGAATCTTTATTTTTTATACAGATACTTTACCAATAGCACGTTTCGTTTCCCCACTATTTTATTGTACAGCTACGGGAACGTTACTTGCAGAATATTTTTCAACGACATTATTCGTTTAAACTTGGTAGAATTAAGACATACTTGTAAATATTAAAATTTGGCAATAAACACTTATATCCTCAGACGTTGGACTTACAATTTATTTATACTGAGAAAAAGTGAACAGTCCTTTATGTATTTACTGTTCAATGAGGCTTGCCCCGCACAGTAGGTAAATTTATTGATATTTGGCAACACCGATCCGCTGCATTGATAAAACTAGAATCGATGCTTCTCTGTTGCTCTCTGTCTTACGTCCACCATATCGGACATTCTCGCGGCTTCGCGAGAAGTTCCGATTTGCCTGCAACATTCTGGAACATCTGCGCGACCGTAATGCAAGCGTGTATAAATGCTGCACCTCGTTCAATTCCAGCCAGTCTCAGTCGAGTTGATCCTTCTGTCGTGATTGTGTATGTTGTAATTTGCGTGTTACTGCAATTCACGGTATTCGAGTAGCAGTAGATTTATACAGAATCATGGATAAATATTTAAGTGGGCGTAAGCGAGCATTAGACGATAGTGAAGCATCAACAAGTGCACACACGAGCGCGGTTCTCAAGAAAATATTCTCAAGAATACTTAAATTTTGGATTTACCAGCACTGAAGTAAATGAAGAAGAAAGGCCCCTGTGTGTCATTTTCTCAAAAATTTTGGCAGCAGACAGCATGAAACCCAATAAACTTAAATGACATTTGGTAACGCTTCATAGTGAGTACGTTAACAAACCCCGACAATTTTTCGAATTAAAATTAAGATCATAAGAAAAGCAAAAATCATTTTTAAAAAAACTTTATCCCTGAATGAAAAAGCTTTACTTGCATCTTACAAAATTTCATATAAAATAGCCAGATGTAAAAAGCCTCACACCACTGGTGAAGAGCTTATTCTGCCAGATGCAATTGAGATCGTAGAAACTATGTTTGGAGATAATTTTGCTAAATAATTGCAGTCCATACCTCTATCAAATGATACTGTT
>JABXWE010063589.1:0-10581 GCA_014611495.1 Limonius californicus
AAGTATTTTTACTAGTACGCTAGTGTGGGGTGTAACCGCGATGGTTGTCAAGTTAACCAAGAAAGATGACAAAAGAATAGGAAAAATTATCTAAGAGTTTAGACGATAGCTTAAATAAACATAAACACGTAATATGATTTGTATTATCATGGGTTCACGAACAATATTTATGTTTTTGTTACTCATTTCTGCGAGTAAGTAAGTGACAAATGGGTTATAAACAGTAATAACATTACATTTAGGATCACGTTGTAAATAATTTTCTTAGAAATTGCAGGGAAATAAGATATTCGGTCAGTAGCTAAAGTGAGGAGTATTTTTAAATCCGATTGCAATATAGTTATTCACAAAAGTATGTGTAACTATTACCAACTTACTATGGTTATCTTTTAGCAGGAATTTACAAATGTTTTTTGTTAACTTTTAAAAATTGTTATAGAGCATGTAACTGAAAACTAACCATTATAGGTCGCTGTAAAAATATGCAGCTATAATGTTCATTTGAAAGTTAGTCAAAAGTCAACTTCTTTAGTTGCTGTAAAGTTAACTATTTAGAATAACTATTTCTCAACTTTAAATAGCTTTGACAACCTCTACCGACAGTTTTGATATCCAATACGGATAGTCAAGGTTAACTTTGGTTATATAGGAAGTCTACTTAAGTGATCGCCACATAGTTCACCATCCATTTGTCCCATTTCCTTAATATTTGGCGAAACCACGATTAATTTTTTGCTTATAAACAAGATAGTTGAGGCCATTTACCTGTTAGTGTGAAATCGTGTTTCATCTGACAAAATTCTTTGCAAAATAGCCACGGTGATTGTGAGTACGAACTGTCATAGTGGAAGAAAATGATAATTTTAGGTGCAAAAGTTATAATTGGTGGGTACAAATCGTTGAACAAAATTTATTTTATACAGATGTATTTTGTTTTATATTGCTCAATGATCAGAAATCTTTGATTAACAGATTCCACTGGCACGCATTTAAAAATTCATGTAAAGTTAAATTCATGTATACCATTTCAGCTGTATAATTTTTGTAGTTGTTATTTGGTTTTCTAATATGAATTAGTGTTCGATGGTAGTTCCCCTAACGAAATTTGTTCAGTACTTATAAAACTATTTTTATATATATTATATCTATTCAAGATAATTCGCCCTGTAGAATTACTGGAATTTTAAATAGATCAAAATTATATCAACATGTTCATTATGTATATGAAGCCGGTATTTTATTTGTTTAAGATCTTACAACCTATTGAAATATCAATGCTAGGTAATATATTTAAAAATCATATAAGTACAAACCAGTACTACATTCTCGATGTATTTGTAAACAATTAGGAAAAATTTACAATATTAAGCATATGGGGTTTTCAATTTTATGTATAAAACAGTGTTTCGTATTAAATAATACGAAAAGAGATATTCTACATTCTAGCAAAGAGCAGCATATTTATAAAGAGAGTTAGCCTTATAGGTTATATAGTATCGTTAAAATAGTCCCGTCCGCTAGGATCGCAGGGTCTGGCCCCCAAGCAGGCGGGACTCGAACTACACAGAGTTTATTCATCATGTGAAAGCGACGATATTACAGATTCCTGTAGCATTTTTGTTTCCTTTAGAAGCACAGCGTTGCCATGTTGTCATAAAATGCGAAATTTCTAGGAATATTAACTAAAAATAGCACATTCTATGGTTTAATGAGCCTTATGAATAAAAATTAAGCAATCGTTTATTAGCAAAAGCAAATGCTCTAAGAAAAAGCAATTGCGCAATTATTATAAGAATAAAAATGTTAAGCATCTGTTAGCTTTCCGTTATTGTTTAAGCAGTTGCTAGTTTTGACATGAACAGACCTGATATGATTTGTTGACGGTTCCAAGTTATTTGTTGGTTAGAGTTTTGTATGAATCGGTACTCCCACGTTTTCTTAATTTAATTTAAAATGTCTGATACTAGTGATCAGTGTAGTTGTAAGGATGAAGAAGGAGTAGATAAACAAACTATTTTTGTTACGAAATTAAAAGAAAATAGAATTGTTTTTAATAAATCACAAGTACCTCAAATTAAAAAAGAAAAAGAAAGAGCCTTGGATATTATAACTCAGCATTACAATACACTACACATTACAATATACTGCTCTTTGATTCTAGTCAAGCTAAGCGGGTCATTATTGCCTGTTTTATTGAAAGTGCTACAAGAAGATAATCTTAAAATTATTTTAGTGCTTTTCCTATAATTAAATTAGGATTTAGAAACTAGCTTTAAATTGATGTCAATGCTCGTAGTACACCCTGTACAACTACTGTTACAGAAGTGTTTAAAATCTCACCTTCCAAGTTTTACTTCTCAAGGGATTATCAAGAGTAACTCTTTTGGTTTGAAAGGATTGAAAGAAATGTTGTCTTTCTATAAATATAACAAGACCAGCGTTCTTTCTTATAGAACTCGTGATTTAATATAATGTTGGAGTAGATAACGCCTCAACAGGAATTTGTGCAAGGTAGCTACTGAAGATGAAGCGTAGTCGTAAACGCAATTAAATTTAATTAAGTGGCAACAAGAGACAGCTATTCTCATAGAATTTTATGACCTTCAGCCTTCGATAGCATTGTTTTTTATGGCGAAGGGCCGATATAATTTGGATCATATTTCATTTGGAAAGGTAGAGTAATAAACAACGTCGGTGAACATCTCAATCCGACCGCCCCGATCATTGTAGTTATGTTGTATATGGTCCGGACGGTTAGGGATATATCGCTTCATCCCCGGTGTTTTCTATGCCCCGGGAATAGGTATTTATAGGGGAGACGTTCAAGAATACAAAACGAAGGTAAGTGGAGAAAACGGGTTGCTATTTGTCAACCCCGCGTTTTGAAAAGCTTTTCGATGCTAATTTAAGAACTCTGAAATTCTTTCAAATCCTTGTTATTATACCACGAGGTTTCTTTGGACAAAACTCGAGAGGACTTACGCGGGTTCACCTTTACGTGATATTCTTGGGGGTGTTCCTGTCCCGTAGATGATGCACGGCTTCCGTAAATCACGCTAGTCCTTGGATCCATCTGCTGTGTTCATAGAGGCGTCTTCTAAGAGTTAGATGCAAGTAAGTGAAACGCTTTTTGCTTTGGGCGTTTTAAGGTATGAGTTATCCAAGGTCGAATAAAATACCTTACAGTGAAAAATTTATAAAATTCATAGTGCAATATTAAAAAACTCCACCAATTTTTTGAAATATCCAATGGAAAAAAGTTAAAAAATATTGTAAGCTGTAGATACGTTTTTAGACATTAATAATATACAATATCATACTTCGGAATAAACAGCATAACTAGCTTTTATTTTCGTTCAACAAGAAGTGAGTATCTCCTTTTCCAATTTTCAAGATACATAGCTTAGCAACGGTGAATATTGAAGCGTAGCTACAGCTGTATTTCTAAAAGAAAAAACTACATAGTTACCATAAAACAATATAGCATAACACTTACACAGTGCCAGCATTAAATTACACGGCAAACATTACAGTCGTTACCCGTTAAAACAAAACCTTTGGGACTAAAAGTATTTGATTGATATAGATATACATAGTGTTTCAGAATAACGTTCAAAATGTTAATGGTATATACAGGTGTCCCAGAATTGCCATTAAAGCTTCAGCTAGCCGTGTTCTCCTATGCTTTCTGAACAAAACACCTAGGAACAAAATTTGTCTCAGAGGTTTAGTTTTCTCACACGGACCTGTTAAAAGTATCACCTTTAACATCGTATACTTAGTTTACAGCCACAAATATTTAAATAAGATAATTAATCTATCCCATGTCAGATGATGATGATGATGAATAAATAAGTCTATTACAACCTAAAGTCACCATCAAATTATGATTTAAAGCATTAATCAATTTGTTGAAAGAACTGACAGAAGCAAGAAACATTCAAGAAACTAAAGCTGACAACCATGTTAATTTAAGCAAGTTAAGCGGGTATCCTGATTTTGATAAATATTTTTATTTGGAATTTCCAAATTTTGTAACAGTGACAGTTATTATTTTGTCTACTTAAGCTATTTTGTGTTTGGATTCTTTAATTTACTTTACTTTACTATGGATTATACTGCATGTGAATATGCAGACATGATTTTGGTTCTTGGCGAATGCGATGGTAATTACAACGAGGCTTCAAGGGCCTATGCCGACCGTTTTCCTGATCGGAGACATCCATGCCATACTGTAATACGGGCTGCAATGCAACGAATTAGGAAGACTGGAAATATTCATCCAAGTCATTCTGATGCAGGTCGGCCGCGAAGAGTTAGAAATCCTAATTTGGAAGAAAACGTCTTGGAGTTTGTAAGTCAGCATCCGAGTATACGTGTTCGTTAGATTGCCAGAAATTTTGAAACATCCAAGTCTTCCGTGCAAAGAATTTTAGGAGATGATGGGCTACATCCATTTTATAAAACAAGGGTGCAGCATTTGTTGGATACCGACCACGAACCTAGGAGGAATTTTTTGAGTGGCTTTTGGAAACCAACCGAACAAATCCAAGATTCCTGGATAAGCTGTTGTGGACGGATGAAGCAACATTCACAAGAAATTGTATTTTCAGTACTCATAACGAATATGTATGGGCACATGAAAATCCCCAAGCTTTGAAAGTGCAAAACTATCAAGTTCGATTTTCTGTGAACGTGTGGGCAGGAATAATCGGCAATAAACTTGTTGGGCCGTTTGTACTACCCCGAAGACTGAATGCAGATAACTATTTAAATTTTTTAAATGAAGAATTCCCTTATTTTTTCGATGACATTCCTGTTCTGGTTCGGCGTGATATGTGGGAGCAACAAGATGGGGCTCCTTCACATTATGCGGCATTGGTGAGACAGTGGTATAATCAGCATTATCCACGAAGATGGGAGGTCGTTGAGGACCAGTGCCCCGGCCTGCCAGAAGCCCAGATCTGACGTGGTTGGATTTCTTCTTACGTGGACACTTAAAAAATCTGGTGTATTTAACGCCTGTTGACAATGAGGAAGAATTAATTAACAGAAAACATCAAACAGCACCAACTGTTGATGAGCGAATGCTAGAGAGTGTAAAACAGGCGATTGTTGTGCGAGCTACCAAATGCATTGAAGCTGATGGAGCGCATTTTGAACAGATGTTGTAGTTTAAATAAATAAAATATTAAAGCTTTTTTTAACATAAAATACACTATTTACTTAAAAAATGTTTCAAAGAAGCATCCTAAGGGAGCTCGTAATTCTAAATTACCTTTTATTATGTGCCTTTTACATAATCATTATTAGTAACAGATAGTCTACTTTGTTTATTTCATTCCGTTAAAGTAATTGCAACAGTGTTGCCAAGATTATTATTCGTTGTTTGCTTCGTAAGCGAAAACTAAGCCTCGGAGACAAATTTTATTCTTAGGTTTTTTGTTCAGAAAGCATAGGAGAACACGTCTGCCAGCAGATTTTGTGGAAATTCTGGGACACTCTGTATAACTCATACAAGTAAGCCAAAACATATGTAGAAACATAAGTCTAAATATGTATCACTACAGGGTTACAGGCCTCCAAAATATTCAAAAAATTACGTTTTTTCTTTAAATACATTTGGATTTAATTAAGCGATTATAACTAGAATTGGTACCTACAGAATTGCAGATAAGCAAAACGTTAATTTTAGAAGTATATACTATCTATCTATAGAAGTAGTTTTTCTGGAGGATTGGAGGTGGTTTCAACCACCAAACTTTTTTGTCTGTAACCCAATTTTAATTTACTACATTTCATTTAATAAAAAATTTGTTACAAACGTTTTATGTTGGCTTCATGTTATTCATAGAATTACTCTTTTTCAAGTAAAATGTAAGAAACCTAATTCACGTTTTGAATCCGTTGTATTATTGATACTTCTGTTAATAGATATAGTAATCCTCATTCAATAAAATTCAGATTCTTAACAATGTTTGATTGCTGTTTATTGTTAATTTAGACAAAAGCTAATATGATACCGCTTTAAATATCCGATAAAATATTTGCACGATGGTGCTCCAACCAATTTTTTAATGATAGTGAGAAATCACTTTATTAATTATTTTTTTGCAAAGATGGACCGGTTTCTAGGACCACGAGATTTAAATCACCAGACTTAAACTCGTTAGATTCTTACTTATGGGATCACCTCAAAAGTCTTATAGGGTATGTACAATAATTGGCCCCCCTATAGTTATTGGCCCTCCGAACTTTCGTTAGAAATAATTAGAATTTTGCAAATCTGAATACTTTTATCATCGAAGATCGAGATCCAATAAGTGTTCTACGATTTAGGAAAGAAAAATATTTTGTAGAAGTGTACTTGAATCGTGATTTTCTGGGTGTTCCTCCTTGGTGACAGCAAGGTAGATACTTGCTTAGGGCTATATTATGCTGTATGTTTCCACTTTTGATATTGTAAGTTCAGAATAATTTGTTAAACACATTTATGATGTGAAAACTAATATTAAAACCTCATGTTTTAAATTCATTATCCGCTATTCCGGGGTCAATATCTGTATTGTAAATTTTGTTAAAATGATTATAATTGGCCCCCTGACCAAATACTGTATATTTTTCTTATTTAACTTTGTTCATAACTGTGGTTTGTATATTTTATATCGGTAATGTCGTCTGTTTACCCATACCAATATCTATAATAAATTGCTATGGCGGTGAATATTGGGTACAGTTTGCAAATTGCCAACAACTTCTGATGGAGGAAAGTATTTGAAGAAATACAAGAAACACGCCGAAAGCCAATAAGTTCTTTCAGCGATGGATGGTGGGTTCTCAAAACATAAGGCTTTGGAAGTTTCCAATCTTCCTCGCTTCAGTTTAGACTATCCAATGCATTTTTAAAGCAATACCTGCCCCACAGAAAAGGAATCGACGCCAGTGTGGCGGAATTTTTTCATGGAAAACCGCGGGTTAATGTCTATAAGGATAATTATCGGTGAAGGTGATACAAGCATTTCTAAGACGGCGCAGCTCCTTCGGCAAGGGTTAGTGAAACCAACATAAAAACATTGTTTCAGCAGATACAGTCCTATTTGAAAGAAGAAGGGCTCGATGAAATACTTCATCTTCATGATCGCAGGTCCAAAAACGTATATGAAGTTAATTCTGGGCAAGCAAAGTGCTCGCTCACAGTTATGATGACTTTCAGTCTGTTGATAAGTGACTCCCCCTTTAATTATTATCTATCCACACAGAAGTATTTCAAAAATATTTCAGAATCCATACCTCAAAGTTACGGGATGTATGAAACAGGAAATGCATGTCAGTAATATTCTTTCTCCATATTTACAGGGAGAAAAGAAAGTTTCTCGTAATTTTGTGTATTGGTGGTTACAAAACGCACTTGGAACGGAACTTAAATGAACTCTGTTCCAATCCTCAAATATTATTAATCGCGTATAGTACACGTATACTACAGCCGGCCGATTTGGTTGTGTACTTAAGACTTCAGTGACAGCAAGAACAATAATTTATGGCATCAAAACCACTGGGTTATACCCTAGGTATCCAGACGTTATTGATAACAGTAAATGTTTGGGGAAAAGTACCACACCAGGTGAAGAGAGACTAGAAGAATCATAGGAAATGTCGGTTTAAACTTTCTAAAAATTTAGAGCTGTAGTTGAGGAAGCAGAAATAAAACAATTCGAACAATTTCAACATTTAATAGAAGGTCAAAATAATAATGATTCTACACTCACTGCTTCTAGGCCTCAGACTATAAGACCAACAAATGACCCTCTTCCATGTTCATCTACAAGCTCTGATTCCCCTCAACCTGTTCTTCGAAGAGTACTGATGTGGTTGTCCATGATACGTCTAAGTCAACAAATTTGGTTCTACCCATAGAGATATAACTACCACCTCCAAAAAAGCAGAAGTCAAATAGAGGCAGGAAAGCTGGATCTTCTTCTATAATAACCTACTACCCATATAAAAATGAGGATGAACTGAAAAAAAAAGAACAAAAAGAAGGAACAGACAAAAGAAATCGAACATTCAAAGACCCCTGTTAAGAAATTAACCTTAGACCGACCTTCTAGACCTAAACCTACAAGAGATGACTCCAGTGTTAACAGCGATGAATCGTTCCATTCTGATGTATCATCTGTAATGGACTTCATGCCATCAACTAAAGAACCGGAAACTGCTGAATGTATCTCCTGTAACGGAAAATTCTCCGAAAATCAACGAGGGGAAATTTGGACTCAATGCTTCAGCTGTTTTCTGTGGGCTCACCTGGACTGTTAGAGCAGAAAAAGAAGATTATATCTGTGACTTTTGTAAATAGACTAGAAGCAGAAATGACTTGCACAAAATCTTAAAAAAATGGTTTTTATAGTTAAAACTATCTATGTTTCTTGTCTAATTAGTTTTTCAATGGTTTAAACCACCTATACCATATTACCCGACTATTTCGTATTAACCTCCATATGTAACTTTTTTTAAATAATTTTTTTTTATAACAACAAAATAAATAGTATTTCTTTTACAAGTGACAGTTCATTACAATTAGTTATAGTATGTATGTATGATTTTGGGGATTTTTACTCAAAAAAAGTAAAGTTATTTTTAGAAATGTAAATATTATTCGATAATACCCTCCTTTCCTATACTTTTTCCGTCCGTACTTTTTTCTAGTGATTTTTAAGTTCTAATGGCATTGTCTTGCTACACTTTTCTTGTTCTATTTCTGTTGCACGACACTTTTCTGCACGTTGAAAACAATGTAAGAAACCGTGATAGAATAAACTGTTGCCAGTAGTTCTTTTTGTTGATATTTTTTCTATTGAATAAATTGCTAGACAATTATTTCCTTTAAACAATGAAATTCCTCTACGTGATTTATTTAGCGTTCTTGTCTCTTATAGCATTTCTTTGTACCAACGTATTTAAAGCGTTGATATCACTATCCCAAGGTTCGCGAACTTTTGTCAAAAAATAAGGAAAAAGTAACGAAAATATCACTCCCCGTTAATGCATAGTGTTTGATTATTTATATCCACCCTTATATCTTGTTTTCGTGCATTCCAACTTCTACATTACATATTTCATTCTAATTGCGTTAATAGATTTTCTGGTATGACACGTTTAATTGTCGTTGCACCTGGTTGTTATATTCTCGTATTATCGTTTCATTCTATTGTAGTTTCGTGCTTTGACCGGGACACGCGACAATAATACACTGTTATTGAATGTAATTGCTTTCAACTCTAGTTTACTTCCGTTTAACATATAGGAAACCATTTTAATGCACTAATAGGTTGCTTCTGTATTAAATATAAAAGATAAACCCTTGTTGCATACACATAAAAACAGTAAATATAGAGTAGAGACTTCGAAAATAATTTTTTCCTTAATAGATTTTAATTGTGAATGCTAATTCGTAAGGATAGAAAATTGCAGCTCTTCTTATTTTCTATACATAGTTACAAAGTATTTAATTTTTACATATTACAGCGTTGTAATTTATTTTTTCGTTACAGCATAATCAGTTTCATCAGACTCCTACAGGGCGTAGTAACTGTTGAGTATGAAGCATAGAATGTCGAACTAGATGACTGAAGGGGACCGAAATAATTAAACCAGAAACCCCCACGGTCCTTTTCCAAGCTTATACGTCAAGGTATAGTCATTACCGCAAAATCCTTATATTATTTGTGTTTGTAATGAACACAAAACTTTTCCGTGTAACTGATAGCTTAGAAAACGCACGTTCTTGTGTAAGCTTCAATACTATTTCGTTTTTCCTAATTTTTCTTCATTTAAGCTCACCTCTTTCAGCTGGTAGGTTATTTTCGAATTACAGTAGTAATGACAGTGGAATTTGTTTCGAGTGAGGTTAAATCCGTAATTACAACAATGCATAGGAATGTCACTAATGCGGGGACAGACGCAGAGAGGTTAACACGAGATATTTGTTGCACGGTATGCAAGTGCGCATTTACTGAATACATAAATTAAGCTGGCCACTGAACTTATTACTGCAGGTATTAATTTCTAAACTATGCATGCTGTACTGCAACTGTTGTCAACGCCTATACAGAGAAAATACCTCGACATAACTATTTGGAAAAATAAAAGTTGGTTTCCTTTTGTATAAAAAAATCTCTTAGGGACCACGAGCATTTTCTAAGTAGTCAACTACAAATATTTTTGTGGCCCTAACGTATCAACCAGATATTTATCTCGGAAACCGTGATATATTGCATTCACATAGACAGGACTGACGCGTTATATTTCAAAGGGAATCGTTCAAACATTTCAAAACTTATCGATATATACCATTCCAAATGACAAATATATGTTTATCAAAAATTTGAAAGCAAACTTGCCCTCTCTTAGCTATAATTCATAAATACCACGCCTACCCCATCAGATAGCAAAAAACTTTTACCGGAACCGTAGGCAACTAACTGTCGCGAAATTGCATACAGCTTAGCTGAATCTTAAACGCTTCAACGTTTTACCCCTAATTCGACCGTACCATGGTTAGCAATACAAGAATTTAAACAT
>JABXWE010063591.1:0-10384 GCA_014611495.1 Limonius californicus
TTCATCAAAATAAACAATAAACTTTCTATGAACGTTAATCAAAAAATGCTTCCTAAGAGACATAGATACAGCTCTTCGAAGGTTCATCACCGAGGATGTTTTCTTTTGACACCATGTGAACCGTTTCGAGCTGGAATTACCAAATGTGGAACACGCAATATACTCTTGCTGCGAAAACCGAGTCCGTAATCAAACTTGCAATAACTTATCCAAATGGGCGTATGTTCTGGGAAATTCTGTCATTTTCTAATTCTAGCGTAAATGGTTTAGAGCTATTCTAAAACAAGCGTCCTCGGTGATATACCTGAGAGCTGAATCTCTCTAAGGATCATTTTTGACCTATGTTCGTAGGAAGCTTTTTGTTTATTTGGACGAAAGGAATTAGCAGCTGCAATATTGTGGTACCTGTG
This sequence comes from Limonius californicus, assembly GCA_014611495.1. Classification (NCBI taxonomy): domain Eukaryota; kingdom Metazoa; phylum Arthropoda; class Insecta; order Coleoptera; family Elateridae; genus Limonius; species Limonius californicus. The sequence goes on from JABXWE010063591.1 coordinate 411, forward strand.
GCGCCCTGTATATTTATATTCAGCAGTCATAGAATTGTACATATTTATTGTTATTATTCTATTTATTTTCATTGGTGTGTTCGACATCGATATATTTATTGTTTAAGTTCACACCTACGGTATGAACAGAAAATGCAGACACACAATATTTACTTCTATTTCTTTTTCTTCATCGAGTGCTTTGTCTCTTACGAAACGTAACAATCTTCTATCCTATACTTATAGTGCGCGTTTTTAAGTACCATAGACATACAGGACCTACAGCTTAATGTGGAATCCACACGACGGGAACCAAAGAAGAAATTGAACCACAGTCACTGTTAAACGCGCTATCCTCTAATCCACGACCGCCTCATTTCTACTTCTTCGTGCTTAATTTAACATTCATAGAGATTACGTTCGTAGTATACGTTCCTTAAAGTCTCTTTCACCTGAGTTTTACAATCGGTTTTTTACCTAATTTTCAATCTCTGCCAGTTGCTGCAAGAACTTTCAAAATCGTCTTCTTCTGTTCAGATGACGTGTTTTTATTTTGCAGAAAATCAAATTTTATGGATAATATAATGTGCAATATTCAATGTTTCTGATCGTGCTTTACATTGACTATTATTAATGTTTTATACGAAACCTGTGCATCTCTTATTAAACATTTGAATAAACCTGAAATAATCCGTCCAAATTTAACAAGTAATTTAAATTACCATGTGCGGCACACTTTGAGAAATCTACTAGAGAGAATCCCTACGGATGTTATATGCATTCAGAGTATTGTCTTCCGGAGTGATAAATAATTATAATAAGTACTGCAACAACTACTGCATGTGTCATTTTGTTCTAACTAAATTTTCAAGAAATCATCACGGCTCTCAGTTTGTAATCCCTTATGCATATCTGGGTTTACTTGGATAATTTTGCGTAAAGAAAAATCAAAGAACTATTTTCGGTATGTTATGTAGACATATGCCCCATAAAACTATTAATCCATTCTCTCTTATTTATTGATATTACTCTCAAATTTAATATAAAATTTCAGTTTTTGGATTCCACATTAAAATATGTGATAGAAATTAATAATAGCTAATTCATCGAAACTAATAAACAATTCGTAGAATATTTAATTAATCAACTGCTGATTATTTAATTAATTGAATAAAATTTACCTTTAATCGGTTGGCATTAATTATTTAGTTTTCATTATTAAAGTTATTGTAAAAGTTATTAGAGGTGGTTGATCTAAATGTTGTTACAACTGTGAGACTGACACAATTAATAATCGAGTATTGATTGTTAAAAATTGGAAGGTATGGCTTATTTATTAATTACCTTATATTAATAGAATTACAGATGTTATTGAATGATTTATAAATGAGGCATTCGATTTCTCAAACAAATAGGTAATATTAAAGTTAATGGAATTACAATCGCACGTTTGACTAATTCTACATTTTTTAACAAAAGATCTATTAATCGATTTCTGCACAGACTGATTAAACATGCAATCATTTAATCTAATATGTAGTTCGTATATTCATTGACTGACTATCCATTCTCCAATAAAAAATTTTTTAACAAGTTTTCAACCTAACATTGAGTATATCTAGCTTAAATATAGTAGGTCAATAACCAAATAGTCTACTAATGGTCAACATAATCAATTGATAAACTATTAATTGATCATTCGATTTATCGAACAAAATGATCTATTTCAAACTCCAATTTTGCCAGCCAACGGTTTATCGAATAATGCGTTAATCGATTAATCAGTCAGTTAAAAAATATTAATTAACCAATCTAATAATTATTTGAGTACTTTACGCCAATCTAAAAATGTAGTATCGTTTTGAATAAAAATGCTAAGTTTCAGCCTAAACATATCAAAAATAGAAAGTATGTGTCTTCTTAATGCGATTATCACAAAAAACTAATCGGTTTTGGATACTACAAAAGTAACTAATCAACCAATCAATTCATTAATCGAAATTAAAACTATCGAATAATCCAGCGTTTCACAAACTATGAGGCACGCCCCCCTGAGGAAGGGGGCTCAAAAGTCCTTAAACGGCGGCAAACAAAAATTAGTATATTAAAACTAACACAAAACATCTTAACCGAATGCTTAATATTTAGCACATTATTTTATTTTTACAAAATATTGCATATATCATGAACTTACGAGTACAATCTAAAACTACATAAACCTTATTAACAGTTTATTTAAATAAACTAGTGACTAAACTGCATAACTTGTTCTTGTTTGGTTCTAAATGAGTAACCGCTATCATTAGTTCACATTCGATGTTGAGTCGGTTTGTGTATTTCGATTTTATACAAGCTACTGCAGATAAACCAACTTCACAAACATGAAATGTATCCAACACTCGACAATGTTGTCGATGAAAATTTTCTTTATTTTCTGTACTTGATGTTATATCAATGAATTGTTCCTCTTCTTCCAACGATAGACCTGAAGGGCTAACTTCAAACGGGCTTGTTATCCATAAGTATGTGGTCAAAAAGCTATCATTTTCAAAAGAGTTACGTTTTTAGATAACACTTAAATTATATTTTTTAATCTAAAAATGACACATACCTACCTTTGTATGGCTTGGCTTGTTATCGTTAATAAATGTTTTTAAATTAATAAACATTTCTGTCTTCACTGTTTATTTTGTTTGATCAAAGTTCAAATTTTCGCGAAAAGCCATTAATTATATCTGATAATTGTAATAGTATTGTTGCCTTGCAACTGTGTATTTATACTTTGAGTTACTCAAAAATATCAGTCACATAAGTAAGTCTCATTATGAACAGCTCGTCAACAAAATTCTCGGCATTTTTATGATTTTCTTCTGTCAAAAACGCATATATTTCTTGCCTAAACTCAAAGACCCGCTATATAACTTTTCCACGTGATAACCACCGATATTCGCAATAAACATAAGTGCTTAAACATCAACGCCCATATCATTGCACATTGAAGAATACCTTTAAAGGGCTTGTTTTTATATAATGTACAACAGAAATTACAATGAATAATATCAAATGAAGTCCTGGGCTTATTTCCTTCGAAGGTAGTGATTCCCTGTGTATCATCTAATAGTGCAAAGTGGCTTTTCGATTCTTTTTGCGTATATACGTGCTTGTAGACCATAAGATTTTCCTGCCATCGCCGGTGCTCCATCAATACAAACACAAACATAATTTTTTCAGGTCAGACTTTTACTGTATAATTTCCAGTCATTTGAAATAGATCCACACCTGTAGTTCTTTTTTGAATTCCTTTGCAGAAAAGTTAAGTCCGCGCTCATAGATGCATGATCTCACTAACGAACGTAGGCTATCAAATGTGCATCTTTGATAATATCCGTTTTCTCGTCTAGCTGTACAGCAAGTAATTTGTTGGTAGATAAGCTTCCATAGAAGCTGCTTTTGTAGATTCTTGGCACCACCAATGGGTCTACTAATAGTACCTTTTACTTGATACTGATATTTTCTATATTTCGTTAACTCAACTCATATATCCAAGCATTGTTGCCACCAAATCAAGGGCAACAGGAAGAATAAGATTGTCCTCAATAGTGTGAGGTTTCTAGGACTTGGCTTTATGAGGTGCAGCTTTCTAAGACGCAAGCAGAGCTTTTTGAGGCAGCGACAAAACTGTATTAAAGGTCAACTTATTCACAAAGAAATCGCGAGATATATTTCCATGATCTTTATGCTTTGTTTACAAATAGCTCTTTATTTTATTTGATTTCATACTGTCAGCAGCCAAAATATTTATATATATTACAGGCTGTAGTCGCTCTTCACCATTAACAACTGCATTTATAAAACCAAAATTCAAATACTCGTCAGCATTTCATAGTTTTTGCTTTGGGAGTGTTGGCAGGTTCTTTATCTGCAGACGCCGATGTCTTGCACGCTCAAAATTACGTTTAGACCCGATTAAATATTTTTCCATACTTGAATAATATGTGCACAAATTTGTACTAAATCGCTCAGGTGCAGCACATTACAAGGGAAACATTACGCCCCTACTCGCCGTCACGCTTACTACTAAACTAACCTAACTGAACATGCATAATGGTTTTGTAGGTTATGTCCCCACAGTCACAATTTCTGGGCCATTTTGCAGTTCTAGGGAAAGTTCGAGATTCCATCTTGCTAGAAAGGGGGGTTATGTATCATAACATATTTAAGAAGGGGGCCCGAAACCTAAAACTTTGGGAAACGCTGAAATAATCTAAACATAATTTAGAAGTAGAAAACTAATAAATATAGTCTTGAAGTCGTAAATTTATAAAAAGCAATTTATCATTTATCAGCAATAAAAAATATTATTTTGAGAAAACGTACATAGACCGAATTTATAATCCGCTGAAAATTTTAATGTTTACCAATCTTATATTCTTTTAATTTTGTTATAAATTAATTAATTATTTCTAAATTTCACAGTTACTTTAAGAAAATTGAAAAGTGTGTTTGATGTAATTTATTGATTAAAAAGCAGTACAATACTATAGGTAATACATAAACGTTTCTTTGGATTTGTAACGTACATATTCCACCTTCTATGCATCTGAATGCTAATACCATATTGCAATACCCTTGGAAGGGTTCATACATATACTAAATAATATCAGATATCAGCAAATATTGGGAAAATTATTTTAAAATTAGAAAATTGATTTAGTTCTATAACGAAATATTGTTTGCTTCCGCCAACTACGAAATAGCTTAACCACAAACCTTCAATTAGACCAAATTTCGTTAGCAGAGGAAATATCTACGTTTTGATATACAGCTGAAAATTTCGACTTTAGTGGTCCTGTAAGTTAAAGTTGAAATGTAATTAGTTTTTCAAAACAGCCTTTTTAAGTTCTCAACTTTATTGAAAACATCATTAATAATAAAAGTTGTCAATAGTATATTTTTTTTCTGTGCGCTATAACTTTCCCATTGTGAAACAGAAACTATTTGTCGATCTTCTGAAGATACGCGTCAATGTTCCTGAACGCAGGTAGGTACATAAGTTGCGTGTTTATGATTGCCTTCTTCTATAATCTGGTTTATTGATCTAAAAATGGTGATATTATTTCTACTTACCTATCAATTAATATAATTATCAGAATTTGCTTAATTTGTTTTTACTTCTTTACTATTTTTTAATGAAGCTATACAACAGAGCGTGGTGGGTAGCCTACAGGTTCAACTTGTACGCTTTCTGACAACATAAATCTAGCTATCATCTATAAATACTTTCGTTTCAAGCGTAACCAAAATCTCAAAAACTCTGTTGCAGTAGGACAGAAGATTACTTTCCACGAATTTAATTTTGAGGACGATCAGTTTTGCAACTTGAAAAATACATTTCTTTTTTAGAAGCAGATTTAATTAAAATGCAAATTTAATACTATAGAAACTTCACGTAGGAGAACCAAAAGAACAAACCAATATTATTTAAGGTTTAAATTTCTAGTTTTATGACTATCAAACAACTTTCCTATTTTCTGATACACCAATTTGCAGAAAATTATATGCAGAAATTTGATACCGGGTCATTCTTATAATAACTTCATAAATTCCTTGTCGAATCTCGTGCTGTTTTACAATAAAAGTCCAAACGGGGGCGTGCAAGAGTTCGCCTTCTGCTTCTAATAATTTCCATTGTGGGCGCGACGTTGGATCAAAACAAATAAATTGTCCAAAATTTTAATAATCCCCTTTCATAAATTAGGCCTCGAACACATTCATTTAAACCCGGGCCCATAAGTGAAACGTACGGGCTTCTTATACGGCTTGCCAACCACCAGCCAATTACATTTGTCGAAGATCTATAATAAATCATAATAAAAAAGCAGCTAATAATTCCGAGGACTAGACCAATCTCATGTTTACCACGCGAGCGTTCGTAGCGCCTTTCCCGAAACTCGTGCCATGGGTTCTCGCTGTACCATCGAATGTGGGTACTTAAGAACCGTCCTCGCGTGACGAATGGAGGGTTTCCAAAGAGGCAACGCTCGGTTGCAACCACGCGACTGGTAAACCAAGAAATATCGTGGGAAAGTTCAGAAATTCTACCTACATCAATCGTGCGTGTGTTCAAGTACAAAAAAGTCACTACTTCCTTTTTGTTTTGCCGGTAGAACGAAAGGATGATGATGATGGTATAAAACGCCCGCTTTGCTTGCCATCCCGAGCACTTTTATCGTTGGCGTAAATTAACCGACCAGGAAATGACGCTGGAGTGGCGAACATTTCCAACAAGGATCAAAAATATGGCCGGTGGATTCCGAAGAGCAACAGGAAGCGCCGCAAGCCAAAAATAGCAGCCATGCTGCTTAAAATGCAATTAATTATGATGGGAACTGCTGAAAGATAGCAAAGATTATTAATCTTCTATCTCGGCTCTAAATCAGATTCATGAAATTAAATGAACTCGAGTTCCCACGATATCATTTCTTCAGATGACTGACTTTGACTTCACCTTTCATTTCCTTTTTATTAAATTTTAATTAATGGCGTTTAAGATCATGTATCGAGATTTTTTCGGCTTTTTGTTTTTCTTGCGATTGTGGTTATGGTTGTCAAGCAAATTGTTCGGCTAATTTGAAGTCTTCTATTTATGATGTTGAGTTTCCTGTTGAGGTTAATCAAGTGACGCCTTGGGAGACTCCAATTCGCCTATGCACAGTTTTTAAGTAAAATACGGCTTGAACTACGTTTACACCCAAAAGCATTTAAAACAAAAATTCTTTGTATATTACTTAGTGAATTTATATTGAATCTCGTAAACTTCCTATGATTATTCCATATTTCTGTCTACGAAACTGCAGATTACTTACTATTACCTTTACTTTCATTCCAACACTTAGAAGGGACAGCCTTGTGTATGTATTAATTAAGATATTTATTCTACATTATTAAAATCTCGATTTTAAATTTGATATTTCCATTCTAAACATGGAAATTTAGTCATCAAATGGAAATGTCGATGGAACCTTACTCTAAACATGAACATCGATGTTTAACTCTGTATTTTGACTTCAAATGAAGGATCACGCCATTATATTTTAGATTTTCATGTTTCTAAATTCACCATTTCGTCTGCAAACTTGAAATGTTGACCTCAAACTTTGGATCTCAATTCGATAGCCACGTTACGTTAGAGATTTCGGCTTCCATAACTCGATAAGAACTTCTACTAAACGATACATTTATGCCCATTTAAAACTAAAATTCTCTGTGTAGAGTTCTGAAAATCTATGTTTTTGAACTCGATTTCTCTATTTGAAATCTGAAGATTGGAAAACCAGTTATCAAGTCGAAACGTCTACTCAAATTTTACTGTAAACACGGATATCTAAATTGAACACTATATTTGAACTTGAAACGTGATTTTTCGATTATAAATTTAAGTTTTCGATGTTATAAATTCGAAAGATTATTTAAAACTTGAAATATGCACTTGAATATTTAGATTTCAATCGAATATTCACATTGAACTAGCAATTTCGATTCAACTCAAACTTTCATATCTCGACTTTAAGTTAGAAATCTTGCTTTTAACTACTGAAAGCTGAAACCAAACTTTATATTCGCGAAGTTAAGCTAGAGATTTGGTTATCACAACTCGATAAGTTGATTTCCATATCTCTATTCCAAATGTGGGGATTGGTAATTTCACTATTGAGTCAAATTGTCGACTTAAATTTTACTTCAAGCAGAAAATCGACTTTAAATTATGCAGGGTGTGTCAGAAATAGGTACAAATATTAAATTCGATGGTAGACTACAATATACACAAACCAGAAAAAATATTTTTTTGGCAATGGGACCACAAACCAATACTATTAGGTAGATCAGTAATTTCTATTCTATTTATCACAATCCAGACAAGTTTTAACGTGTTTGCCAGTTTGGATTTACTTTACAATTAGGTAATAACCTTCTACAGCTTAAATGCATTTTCTATGTATCATCAGCAGTTCTCAAATAAAGTTTTATTTTATTTTTTCAATCAGAAAAGTAAACTTAATGATTTTTGAAAAAGGAATGGTACCATTGAATTCTACTTGAGACAATCTATTACTGGTTTAAATATTTGTACCTATTTCTGATACAGCCTGTATATATATTGCTATGATAGTTATTTATAAATATAAATAATTATATTCGATAATGATAAACTTGTTACATCAATAAAATATCAAAGCCCCACGTTGACAAGCCATAAATGTATGCTATGAATAACTATAAATTAAAATAAATAATTATATTATTGACCCACGTTGGCTAGCGTCATAAATATATGTTGCGAATTATTAATAAAAATAATTATATGTAAATTTATAAACTTAACTTTAATCTAAAAATACATGTTAAATTTTCATGAGACATTTCAGGGGTTATATGATGTTAAAACAAACGTGGCTTCCCTATTATGATAGTTACATACAAATATAAACTACATTATAAAATACCCGCAATCCTATCTTTCATCCACAAAAGGTTCTGAAATAAATCATACCGCACAGTAGTTCCAATATTTTCCAAACGTTTGCAGAAATTTGACCTTGATGCATAAATCTGAACTTATTATGCGTCACTTATCGATAGTGCAGTTGTGCAGGCTCCATCCAAATTGTGCTGAAATTGAAGTTATAATATTTAAAAGAAGTAACTTGTAATGTAGACCAGGTAAGTAATAAATTCTTTTAATTTCTTATTTTAAGAAAAACGAACACTAATAACTTGGATTAATTAAATAACATTCCAGGAAAACTGTAGACAAATAAATCACCAACCTTCACTTTGAAAACACTAGGTAAGTTTTATTAACCAAAAGTTTAACTCGATTAAAAAAATCATTTATTATTTACGAAATAAACTTCTTTCACCTAATCTTACATTTTTAAGATTTAAACAAAATGACCCCGCCTACTTATATTCGAAAATCGACCAAATTGGTCTTAAATTAATTCTTGGAGCACCACTCGAATACGTGTTCCCCTTAGAAGAGCTTAAACCAGATTAAATTTCCATGAAACTACAAAATTATATCTCAAAATTTAGAATGAACCAATAACAAAATAGCATTTCATCACTCCTACTCGAAATTCTTATCAAATAAAATAAAAACTACTTCTACAGCCCAAATAAACAAATCTTTCAAAAAACTAACTTCAGAATCACAATCTACAGAAAATTAGCAATCCAATGGTATCAAATGTGTACCCAAATATAATAAAAAACAAACATGTGCTTTCAAATACAAATTTTAACAAAAATCTACAATTAAGCTTTAAAATCATTAAAAACAAATAACTAAACCTTCATTAAACTTAAATATAAACATTTATATCCTCAAAATTAATTAATAACATAAATATCAGCAATAAATAAAATCTAACCTCAAAAATATGACTTACATAAGCTGAAAATTTCTTATTTAAAACAGTTATTTACCTAAATAAAAGTATACAAAACCTGCCCTCATATAAAGACATTAACATTAACAGCATGATTGACCATAGACACATAAATCATAAATTCTTAAATTAACCTTGACATAAACAATTTTACAAAGTTTATATGACAATATTACAATTATTTACATTTCAGGGCCTCATCATTACTTTGGATACCCAAAAATCATCATCACAATGGAAAGCAGATGTCCCCACAACTAAATTTCCACTTAAAATACCATTCTGACACGACACAGAGCACATCGTAAAAAACTCCAAAGCCCGGAATATACCTTTTTATCTTATAATGTTTACATTTAAGAAATAGCTCAAAAATAACATCTAACATAGTATGATTTAGATTACAAATAATCCAACTAATCTTAATTTAAGTCATAATCGGAATTAATAACATCAAAAATAGTATCTTATCACTCTTATCGAACCATAACGTAGCAAAAATACATAATATAGGGTAAATAGCACAGCATAATACATATATAT
>JABXWE010063597.1:0-20824 GCA_014611495.1 Limonius californicus
ATATCTAAATGAATTGCTGTTTATTTTATTTTTTTTGTATTTCATTCATTAGAATTTGGAATTATACAGTAGCATGCAAATGGTATGGACGAATCGCACGCGCGCCAGTTGATTGAAATAATTTTCAGTTAAGTTGAACTTGCTCCTATCTTATTTGTAATGCCATAATTTAACGTCACTAGAACTTAATTAGATGTATATCGGATACAAATATATTCAATTGCGCATTTTGCAGCTAGATAGAATTTTGCAGTAACTGAACAACTTTTAACGTGGAAAATTCCTAAAGGAGTGGCTACATGCAAAAACCAGAGCTCGTATTCGTAGTACTATTCCATGCAACATGTTGCTAAATATTTTATGTATTTGCTAGAACTGGAATTGCTAAAAATACATTGATATCGCCACCGCACTATCAAGTGGGCTGGATGGAAATTTTCCAATGTTTCCACCTACTTTTTTTGAAAGTACATGCACGAGTGTGCTATTAGCATTAATTCAAATAATTCTTTCATTTTTAAATTTGCACAGAGGTGTCATTAAATGTAAGCCTGAAGGGGGACTTGCCGAGATCTATTGACCTATGACAACCGATTCATTGACGAACCGTGACGTCGATGATCTGGAGATCATTGTTTTGCTCTTATTTACGTCTGCCGATCATTGGCGTGCGGCCAATAATTAGCAACATTTTACATTGAATTATTACTAACTGTTTTGTGCACGTAAAAGCTTGCAAAAGTAGCTTAAATATATTGTAGATGAGTTTTGTGTTATTAAGTACAACAATATCACCAACATTTCATTGTCATTTGACGATTTGCATGTGTTATTACATGTGTAAACACCACATACCATTGTTATAAACTAACATGTGTATGTATGTGGAATTTTCCTACCTAAGTCAAGGCGAGACGAGCTATAATAGACGTGTTGTTATAAGATAACAGCATGACCCGACATACTCGCTCTATGAAAAGTATTTATACGTGCAGCTCTTAGACAAAAATAGCAATAAACCTGTTCATTACAATCAACATAATAATTCCTCAATGCGATAAGAAAATGCATACCAAACGATGCGTCTACCAAATTAAAAATAAACTACTATCAAAGTGATTTTTATCTTTTTGTTTTCATGCGAAACTGGAAAAGGTTGTAGTGGTATACAATATAAGAGAAGTGAAGGGTTATTTGTCCGCGTGTGTGCAGAATGTTGGATGAATTAATGCTGGTATTTTGAAAAACAAACTACAAATAATAAAGAGGGAATGCAACAACAACAGGATTGGATTTTACCGCAGTAACGGAATTTCGATTATAGGTACCTTAGCAGAAAATATGTCTGATTTTTAAACATTTTAATATAAATTATCGCATTTAGTTATGCTCTAGCTAGCAATTAACTGTTGTGCCATAAGAGAATCTTATAATCACTTGTAACTTCAAGTAAACACCAACTTAATTAAAACCAAAATAGTGTCCATAACAGTGACCTCCACAAGCAAGCCTTGTATTTTACCTTGTGTTATGCCTAATAATAGAACCTTATGAGAAAAACAACAAATAAACGATATATGGCAAAGGACTATCACTATAAGTTGCAGCTACCAGTAACTACTCTAACCTTGTTGTTATAATTTTTATAATACGTACATACATATTGTTAATAAATTTAAGTTGTAGTAAACGAATCCATTGCTAAGACACCCCGAAAAACAACATAAGAAATTTGCCCAAGACATTTTAAATACTTTTTTATGATATTATTTACATTTCGCATAATGTAATTGTATTAAAAAGCTCCAAGAGCATCATAAATCAATCACTATGTAAATTTATAAACTATACTAAACTATCTAAATATAAACACTTAATGTAAAGTTGGTTAAGAATTGACGAGAACGCTACTGATTTTATTAGAAAATAAAGTTTACCTTGACCCAGTTTAATCCTTAAAGTTACGGAAGTACAAGAAGTATCAAATAAAAGCAGTATTTTCTTTAGAAAAGTACATTATTATATCTGTCCTTACATAAATCCTTTTTTATAGGAAAGGCAATTTGCAAAGGCAGTTAATTTTAGAAATTGAACATGGTAGATATGTTCAGTTTCTTGCAAGTAAATACTGCGATCAGATATTTTTTTAAATAATTGCATACAGGGTGTCAATTTGAAAACATATAATGTATTATATCTTTGGATGTAAAATAGGTATTGAACTTTTCTAGAAAACATGTCTACAACATAGCACATAAAGTAACATTCACCATTCAACCCATTAGGCTTTAGGTACCCCAACAAAAAAATTTCAGATGGTAACACCCACCTTGTGATATGTCACTGAAAAGCTCTTACAAAGTCCTATTCAGTAGCAGCAAACATTTTTTTCCCGACTCGTTTCAAAAAAATAGAGTGGCCCTGAAGATCTCCAGATTTTGATCCTATTAGACTTCTTTCTATGGTGTTACTTAAAATTGTTCAGGAGTTCCGAGCAATTCCACAACAAACCTTACAAAATGTCGGGAACTGCTTCCTTCGCATAGTTTGCAAATTCCGGGTGATCATTGATGAATCTTCGTTCACCTTCAGGGCTTGCTTCAAGAATTCAAGCTGTTGCACCAGATGCATGCACGCATATAATGTCTACAAACTTAAGAAAAGTTCTGGATGAGGTTGTGAAAATTAATGATGGGCGTGTCTCGAATGATATCCTTCGAAATATTCGATTATGCAAGCACCTCCGAGATGTGAGTAATTAATTCGAATGATAACTTCTCGAATACATTTGTTTAGTAGCGCACGCATCTCAAATGAAACAATTCGAAATATTCGGGTATGCATACAGCTCCGGGTTGCGAATAGTTCATTCGAATGATAAAAACTTTTCGGATTACTTTCGTTTCGTGGTTCGGTTGGTAATCGAAATACCGTTTGTGTCGGAATAGCATTCGAATGAATTTGTAATTCGAGAAGATACTAATAGATAAACTACAAAGTAATATATTTGACTGATTTTGTGTGATAGCGTCGCATGTGCACCTGAGTTAGCAGAATTAGTTTTTAGAATTTCGAATCGGGCAGGCTTAAGTTACGATTATTTATTTTTACTTTTCCAAACTTAGACATTTTAATAAAAATACCGCGATATTCTTATGCTATACAGGGTGTCAAATTGAAAACGTACAGTATGTTATATCCCTGGAACTAAAATCGGTAATCAACTTTCCTAGAAAACGTTTCTACAACATAAAAGGGGTATCTTCATGGTTCATAAACTAACATTCCCCATTCAACCTCTTAAGCTTTAGGTACCCCAACAAAAAATTTCACATGGCAACATCCACTTTGTGATATGTCGTTGAAAAGCTCTTACAAAGTTCTATTCAATAGTAGCAAACATTTTTTTCCCGACTCGTTTCAGAAAAATAGAATGCCCCCTAGTTCTCCAGATTTTGATTCCATTAGACTTCTTTCTATGGGGTCACAAATTTGTACAAAACTCAGCTTCAGTCCATCGCACAACTACAACAAGGAATAGTTCACGAGTTCCAAGCAATTGCCCAACAAACCTTCCAAAATGTTCGGAGAGAAGAGAGAGTAGATTTTACTATTGCCTGGAGCAGAATATCCCGAAGTGTGGTACGCGTACCCGGGGGGTACGTGAAAGATCTTTAGGGGGTACGGCAATTTTCAGTTACGCATCAAAAAATAAGAAAAAAGAAATATTTTAAAAGTATTGAATTCTCTCACTCAAATTTAGATAACTGCTTTATTTGAATAATTTGAAAATTCGCGGGAGATCATTCATTAATCTTCGTTTAGCTTCAAGGATTCAAGCTGTTGCACCAGATGCAAAGTCGACACACTGCCGCATACACAGGGAGGCTTTGACTGCACGCATAATGTCTACAGACCTAAGAAAAGTTCTGGATGAATCTGCGAAAATTAGTGATGTGCGTATCTCGAATGAAATAATTCGAAATATTCATTTATGCATATATATTGGGATATCTTGAGATGCGAGAAATTCAATCGAACGATAAAACTTCTCGAATACGGTCGTTTAGCGACGCGCGCATCTCGAATGAAATAATTCGAAATGTTCGATTATGCATACATTTCCGAGATGCGAGTAATGCATTCGAATGATATAAAATCGGGTTGATTTCGTTTCGTTGTTCGGCTGGTAATCGAAATATCGTTTGTGTCGGTATATAATTTTAAAAGTATTCGAATGAATTTGCAATTCGGGAAGTTACTAAAAGATAAACTACAAAGTAACATATTTGACTCGTTTTGTGTGATAGGGTCGCATGTGCAGCTGAGTTAGCAAAATTAGTTTTCAGAATTTCGAATCGGACAGGCTCAAGTTACGATTATCTATTTCTACTTTTCCATACTTAAATTCAAAAATATTAATTTTAGAATGTTCTAGATTGATTATTACTCAATTAAACATATTATTGTCATAAACTAAATAAATAAATAAAATAATTTCACAGTTTATGTAACTGTTTAAAAATATCAAATAAACCACATTTTTTGATCTTAGTCAGCTACGATCATTTGTAATCTGTCCGGTAGTCTTAATGGGTTGTCATGATTACGCTTTCAAAGATATAAACTATTAATCAATTATAATAAAATAATTAGACTTACCTACTGTTAATATTTAATAACTTACACAATATAACAAGCAAAATCACAAAACGGCATTTACAATCAGGTTAATTTTACAATGTGATCATCATTCGAAAGGCAGGATGCGAGACATTTCTCACATTGCGAAATCCCGCGCATTTTGAATTCGAATGATTAATTCGAATGAATATGTCGATTATTAAAATCATTAGAATACTGATTATTCGATTATGCCCATCACTTATAGGGAAAATCATACATGATATTAAAGATCGTCCTCTATGTGCCAGACGTCCCTCTCAACTTTGCGAAGAAATAGGAAGTAATCATAAACAAATTCTTTTCCATAAAGAGGTTCGTTGACTTTCTAGTGGAAAAGTCCTTACTCGTTTATTTGAACTTCGGAATGAACTACAAAAGTTTCTCAATTAAACTGTTGAATTGAAAAAACATTTAAATAATTGGAAATGGCTCAGTCAATTAGCATACCTGGCAGATGTATGTACTGTATTCAATGATCTTAATTTGTCTTTGCAAGGTAAGGAAATTTCTATATTTTATGTCCAACATAAAGTAAACCACATTAGCACAGATGATGTTATGGTAAAAGCGGGTTGGTAATGGAGATTTTGACGCGTTTCCAACTCTTCATGATGCTCGCAAGTTCTAATAAACAAATTGATGATGTGAAAATCATATAATATCATGCAGCATTTACAAAGCGTGCAAATGAATCTTGAAAAGTATTTTCCTGAATTGGACATTCATATTGAGTGGATAAGATATACTTTCAATGTCAACAAATCTATGGCAAAGGATGTGTCGCGACAGAAGAAGAACAACTTTTAGAATTATCTTCTGATGGTTTCCTAAACACTACGAGAATATGTTATCATCATTCTGGCTATAAATAAATGATTAATTTCCTGAAATAATAGACATAGCTACAAGGTTCATTTTTCCATTTCCAAATTCATATCTATGCGAAGTTGGATTTTCGGCCTTTATAGATACGAGGGCTGTTCCCTTCCTGCTAAGCCTAGTAAAGTAATACACAATATATTGACAAAACAAATTTATGTATATTTTTTCAAAGTATTCCCTTCCACAGTCAATGCATTTTTGCATCCGTGAAAGCCAATGTTTAAAACATTTTCTCCAATCTTCCCGGGTTAGGTTATTTATTTCATTTTTAAATGCTTCAACCACTTCTTCGGCCGATGTAAGACGTACACCCCTTAACTTATTCTTTACGTGCAGAAATAAAAAAAATAGGTCTGGAGTATACGGCGAATGACTCCATTATTTCAATATTTCAGGCCTTCAAATACTCAGTCGTTCGAGCAGCAGTGTGCGCCCGACCGTTATCTTAATGCAACATGATCCTTCCTCTTGGACTTTTTCGCGAACATTTTGGAGAACTTGAGGCAAACAAACTGTAGTGTACCATTCAGCATTAACAGTACGACGATCCTCCAGTGCTACAGTGGAAACATGTCCACTAATTCCAAAAAATGTAGCGACCATCTTTTTGTTTCGGCTTTTTCACGGACAACTTTTGTTGGAGCCGATTCGTTCTCAAAGACCCAAACTGCCAACTGTTGCTTTCTTTTGGGATCATAGTAATATACCCACCTTTCATCACCTGTATTGATGTTGTATACCAAATGAGACGATCCATTGTCAAAGCGATCTAGTGTAGAGCTGCACCATGCCACAAGGATTTTTTTGAAGTGGAGTCAAATTGTGGGGAATCCAATGGGCACAAAGCTTACGTACCATCAAATATTTGTGTAAAATGGTGTCAATTGCTTTGACATCAATCTTTAAAGTTGCTTGGAATACTCCTCGCAGTAACATGCCGGTCCTATGCAATGAGGCAGCAGAAACGGCTGAACACATCCTATGCAGATGTGATGTTGCCGGTCGACGCAGACACAACATTCTCGGGAAAGAGACTAGCACACCTACCGAAATAAGAGACTTAAATCTCAGAGACATCCTCAGGCTTTTCAATAGCCTTCAACTTCTCTAACAAAGGCAAGGGCTTGTAAGTTACAATAGAACCACTAAGGATTGCAGTGACGTAAGGCATGCCAAGGCCAAAGCCCCAAACAAATAATAATAATAATAACATGCGGTCCTCTTCATGGTCATGTTTCGTATAAGACCAATATTCTTTTCGGTAATTGCCGTTTTTGGCTTAGGAACTCGATAGTTGTCATTTAAAGAAAGTCGACCACGTTAAAATTCATTGTACCACCGCTTTACGGTAGCTAAGGAACACGACTTGTCACCCAATACTCGTTTGATTTTCTCAAAACACTCTTTACGGCTTAAGCTCCTCGTGAAATTGTAAAAAATCACAACTTGATAATGCTCTTTATTCAATTTCATAATTCCTTGGAGAAAGAATTACTTTAAAATTATGTATTTTAAAAACTTTAATTATATTTGACAATTTTCACTGTAATTAAACTTGTAAACAAATACGTTAAAATGTCAAGCAAAATTTGTTTCAAAATATCACAGCCTGCTAGATAGGCTCAGTGGAAAGAGAACAGCCCTCGTATTAAGAAAAGAATGTCGAACCGCATTTGAAATTGAAATTAACCACCACAGAGCCCAATTCTGTTGAACTTTTATCCCACCATTTAGCAATTTCACTTCTGTAATTGATGATAAATAACTTAAGTTAAATAAAATTTTACAGTGTCCTCTATAAAAATTATAAATTTTGTTCTATTAAAAATAAATAATATTTTTTTGTTTATATCTACATAAATTCAAATAAAATACACATTTCAGTGAAATACTCTATTTTATTTTTTAAATTTATTTGTTACTATTATTATTATTATTATTATTATTATTATTTTGATAAGGGGGTACTTGGTAATAATGAAAATTTAAGAACACGGATATTTGAAGTTTGAAACACTGCGCTAGAGAATAATGGAAATTATTTTGAACATTTTAACTAATATTTTGAAATTTGAATTATAAGAATTGGCTCAGAACCTTTCGAATTTATGTTTAAATTTTTCCGAGACAAGTAAGGAATAAATGTTTGTTACTATTGAACTAGAGTTTGTAAGAGCTTTTCACTGAGGTATGACAAAGCGAGTGTTACCATTTGAAATTGTTTTGTTAGGGTACCTACAGCTTAAGGGATTGAACGGGTTACCTTATGAGTCATGATGATTCCCCCACCATGTTGTAGAATTTTACTTCCAGAGGTATAACACACTGTACGTCTTCAAATTGACACCCTATATATTACTTTTAATAATGTTTTCACCAGTTTTGTTCCGAATCATCAAATTCGACTGGCTAAAACATGTTTATTTGATTTAACCCTCAATTAGACTGCAAAATTATCAGCTTAATATTAATAATACATATTATTTAGCTAAAAATTACTTTCGGATAAAAAGTTTGCGCATAAAGTACTGTTCGTATACTTATCTAATTAGTAAAACGTTAACTAACGAGATGCGACTGGGACAAGTGCGTAGTCTATTGCCAAAGTGTTTGCGACTACGTGTGGTTAAGCAAAGATTGTTGTTACACTTGCGACATACACTGTAATCCGATTATTTTCTTAATCTAACAGTATTATCTGCATGTGATTGTCAACAGCATTTTTCATGGAAATCAGTAAGTCCTGATAATAAAAAACATAACAGTATAACCACACAGGACAGCTGTTCCTAGAAGAAAGGCTGTAACGTCACGCAAATGGCATATTTTTCATTGAAAACTCTGCAGTCAATTGAGAATGAATAATTTATTTAAATATTTCAATAATCTAAATTTAAAATTAATAAATGACTAACTATACCGTAGATCAGACCGCATGCGGCCCTCCAGAACCGTTCTTGGGGTCCGTGTAGTATCGCCAAAGAACTCTTTTTCGTGGAGCCCGCGTAATGTTTTTTAAAGAAATCTTATCGTCCCATTGTTTTTCTTCTCTCTTCTTACTTCTTCGGTAGACTAATGCCTGTTTTTTCCTGATTATGTTTATTACATTGACTCTCTCCATCGGTTCTGAGGTCTTCCGACGTCTCTTTTCCCTCCCACTACTTTGTATTCTTCTCCCATTCTGGATATATGGGTGTCCCACTCATTTCTTCTGGTTTGAACCCATTTATTAATAGGTCGAACCTGCAATTGGTCTCGTACGTGTTGATTGGGTATGTGATCCCTTCTGGTTTTTCTTACTATCTTCTTTAATGTTGCCCTCTCTGTAGTCTCTACCATTTGTTTCGTTCGGGTGGTGTCACTTCGCGTTCCTGCCAAATATGTTAATGTCGGTAACATCAAATTATGACTACGTAGGAAACAATTTACTAACTGGTACAACAGTGCAAAGAGCTTTGTCGGCTGCCACATTTCGATTGCTTCCTTCTATTGGTTTTACTAGTCGCAAAATTGATTGTATAATAGTGAATCTATGATATGGTATACTAGACCCTATTACAACCCCAACAACTCGCAGGTACTCACCGAAAGAGTAGTGAGTGCCACCATGCTTACCTGGCGCACTGAATGGAGGGTATATACTTAGAGGTTTGCCACATCAAAGTTTTATTGGCAACCATGAAAATCATTTAAGAATGTTGACGAAGAATTTTAGAAACTATTTTATAACCGATGACAACATAATAATCACAATGTACTATTGGTTTAAAACCCCATTTTAAATTACCCCTGAAGGTTTCTCAATTGATGAAGAGGAACAATTATAGACTAGCGAAATCAAAAGACAATTTGGGTCTAAATCGGTGTTTGAATTTTGGGCCGCTGTTGATGATGAATTTTCTGCACTAAAGTCAAGAGCTTTACGTGCATTTTTGCTGCTTTCAACATCGTGTCTTTGTGAATACGAATTTTCTGCCGCATTAAAAGTATAGAACTCACTTAAATATAGACCTGGCAGTGTTGCGTCAATACAACTTATCCGGTTGGTTAGGTATTGGCCAAACAGAGCATTTTGAAAGAAACTAATTACAAAATAGAGACCCTGGCGCCATCTGTTAAAAGTCACAAGACGTGTATTATACACGTACAGGTTATAGTTCTTATGACTTCTCACAGATAGAGGTATAGTTAGCTCGTGGCAACAAGGAGCTTCCTAGAATAATCTCGTCTCAAGCAGTGCAGTTAAGTTAAACTCACACAAGGGTCGGAAGTGTGTGCAATTTTTACGACAGTAAAATTTGTTGTTTCGTGCCATCTACTTTATTACAAAATTATACAAAAATTAATATTATATGGTTTTTTGGGAAGAATGGTAAGTATTGACGTGTATTTGGGTATCTACGTTTGCATGTGTTATGCCGCGTCCACACCAACGTTTAGTAAAAGCTATATTTTATTTTCTGCAGTGAATTTAAAACAAAAGAAAAGTGCCAGCACCACCAGCAGGAGAAGCGATGATGGCTAGGAAGTGCAACCACCCTCTGCTTCAAACACTGCGACTGCAAGGGTTCTTCTATGGTTCAAACCAGGGTGCCAGACAGTGAAGTTAAAACTGAAGACGACGGTTGTCATGAAGATGATATTGGAAATATGGTCCGCCTGGCGACCACTACGCCCGTTGATAAGAAAAAATATCTTCTGGAAAATGGCTGGGCACCTTGGAAGAACTACGGTATTGCGGCAAATGCCAAACACCTCAAGAGGAAATTCAATCACCAGTGACTGGACACATATTGCCCATGGTTAGCTTATTCAAGGCGACTCAAAGGTGTTTTCTGTAAATATTCTGTGTTGTTTCCGCCTTCATGCAGCATGATGAAAGCTGGTTGGGGTTCTTTCATCATCAGACCTTTCACTAAATACAAGAACATGCACGATTATTGCAAAGCACATGTACAGACCCAGGGGCATAAGGCTGCAATGGTATCTGCAAAATCGTCCATAGAGGCCGTTCTAGTGAACGTCATACTTCACCAGACTTCGCAAAATTTAATAGAAAAAACAAAAACTTACTGTCCTCAGTTGTTTTCTGCGTCATTTTTTCCAGCACACATGATTTATCTCTCAGAAGCAAAAATCTGGATGAAAATGAAATAATTGATTTATGTGGCACTACAATCAGGAAAAAAATCGTCACAGCGATCAAGGAAGCATACGCTTACAGCATTCTAGCTGACGAAAAAGCGGATATTTCGGGCAAAAAACAGCTATCTATTGAAGAAGAATTTTTAGGTTTTATAGAGCTTGAAAGACTTGACGGCTAAAGTATTGTCAAAGCCATTGAAGATCTTGTGACAAATTGAAACCTATAGATAAGTGTGTGGGGTTAGGTTTCGGCGGATGTTCCACCATGTCTGGGAAAGAAGGGGGTATTCAGGCGATCTTGAGGCAAACGTGCAATAAAGCCTTGAATTTCCATTGCTCCTAGCTCAAGCTAAACCTTGTCGTGAACGACTTAAACGTTATCCCAGAAATTCGAAACTGCGTTGGAACTATCAAGGAGATAATCATATTTTTTCGCGAGTCCGTTTTACGACGCAAGCTTCCTAAATTGTGTGAGACTAGATGGTCAGAGAAGTACAAGAGCATCCGTGTTTCTAAGGATCACTTCATCGATCCTGTTGAAGCATTAGAGCATTAGCTGAAGAGGGTAATGCAGCAACAAGGAAAAATGCTTATCATCATTTGTTGTGTCAGTAGTATTAATTGCGAAGTATTCTTCTATACTGGAATCCGTAGCAAATACACTTCAATTGAAGGCACTTGACATAGTTAAAGCTAACCAGCACATACAAACTATTCTCGTCATGCTAAGAGAATACCGGGAAGATGCGCAGAACGTCACAGCTGACGTTTTGAAAGAAGCAGGGGATATTGCAAAGCATTTGAATGTTGCTATAACCACTACTCGCGTTGCTGACCGACAAATGCATAGAAGTAACCCTGCAGCCGCAAATCGATCCGAATTTTGAAAAATATCTCTAATAATTCCGTACTTGGATTCCATCATATCATCTTTAGAAGTCAGATTTTCTGCAGACAAATCGCCTGCATTTTCATTGACACATTGCCATCCGACTAACATGAGAGATGTTTCATTGGAGGAATGAAATAAAAGTACTTCATCTTCTGCAACTTTTTGACAATTTGGAAGACATCGAAAGAGAAACGGAATTGTGGTTCAAAATGTGGAATGATGTAAAAGAAGTGCCACAGATCATAGATGTTTTAAAAAAGAGCGAATTGTTTTTTCCAGCCATTAGAAAGGCGCTACTGATTTTACTTTCACAGCCCTGCGCAACAAGCACTATAGAGCGTTCATTCAGTTCCCTTCGCCAAATTAAAACATGGTTTAGAATCACTATTGGTGAAAATACATTAAATGGGTTAGCCATGCTAAACATTGCGTTAATGGGTTTTCGCAAATAAGGAACAATTAGTGGAAGCTGTAGTTAGAAAATTCGCCCCCCCCCGTGGAGCCCCGCCCCCCATGAAAGAATTTGGATTCAGAAAGCTGCCCCCCCTTCCGTTAACTGTCCCCCTTCTGTTTTGAGGTATATACGCCCTTGTCGGTACATTTACCATCTAACGGTTATTTTAAGAACTAGGCAGCAGTTTCAAGTTCTACAGGAAAATTCATAAGAATTCCGCGAACCGATTTGATGACATATTGTTTGAAAAGTTGAAGTGTCTTGTTTCATAATATCCTGTTACGCATCGTAAGGGATTAGACACGAGGTAAGTGCTAATAATAAGTAAACACACATCTACGATGGAAGAGAACTTGTATTGTATTGATTTACTAGACTTAGCAACGCTTGGTCGATATTTGTTAAGAAACGTATTTTTATTATAAAATGTCAAGTTTCCTATATCGCACCACTAGTAAGTTGCTCAAATCGCACCGGTGTAATTTAGGCCAGTATCAAGGTTATAGGCATTGTTAATTATTCACAGTGATTTATCATTTTATTTGTAGATTTAAATAACGGAAAAGAGGTTGTATGGTAAAATAGAGCCCCCAAGACAGAAAAATGCCATAGAACAATACAAAAAAGGAAATATTGGACTGAATAAATGTTGCAAAAAATACGATCGTCCCAGAAAAACATTCATAAGGTGTATGAAAGGTCAGGTGGGAAGAGTAGTGCTTAGAGGACCGGGTTTACTGAATGAAAGGTTATTAGCTTTATCCCCTGAAGCTGAAGAGGAATTAGTTTCCCACATTTTGAAAATAGAAGAGTTGATGTTCGGAAGCTTGCGTACGGAATCGTAGAAAGCAAACCAAACTTGAAAAATCCATTCAACAAAGAAGAAAGAAGAGCAGAGCAGAAGTCGTACTTTTTCTTCATGAAGGTATCCCAATCTCAGTCTGGGCCAACCAGGAAGCGTTGCTAGGGCTTTAACAGAACCAACGTATACAGCTTTTTTGGCTTGCTAGAAAAGATCGTTGACGAAAACAAAATAGATGCTTTATTCGTCTACAATGTCGATGAATCCGGTTTCTCCCCTGTGCAGAAAAAATGCTTAAAAATCGTTGCCAAAAAAGGACATCAAATAGGCGCACTGACTAGTGGAGAAGAAGCTGATTGCTTGCACCAGCGCTTATGGCAATTTCGTTCCTCCAATGATTATTTTTAAAAGAAAGAGGATGCACCCCGCACTTGCGAACGGTGTTCCAGCTGGAAGTTTAATAGAAGTTTCAGATTCTGGATACATCAACTCCGTGCTTTTTGTCAAATGGTTAAAACACTTCATATCGTACGTGAAACCAAATAAAGATGCCAAAGTTTTATTAGTATTTGGCAGTCAATTTGTCACGTGAAAATGATGTGCTAATGCTGCAGCTACCGGGTCATACCGCTCATCTTCAAATTACTACAGACCTATTATGAGCAAGCAATTATGAAGTGGATGTAATCCCGGACAAGTTACGCAAGTGGAGGTCGCTGGACTAATATTCTACGCTTATGAGAAAGTTGCACCTGTGGGTCACGCACCGAGTGGTTTTCGAGCTACCGGAATTGGGCCAGTTGATCATTTGGCATTTTCCGAAGCTGACTTCATAGCAAGTAAAATCTTGAACTCCCCGTATCCTCCCCTTGAAGTTGAAGAAGATTAATTGCGGGGTTCTCATTCATAAATTAAGCTTGGTGCCAACGGGAACAAAACAATATGAATAACGAAAAAGTATAGAGGCTCAAAAAGCGATGGTCTTAACTTCCAGTTCCTATAAAAATGGGTTGGGAGAGTTGAAACAGAAGGAAGTGGAGGAGGAAATGAGAAAGAACGCAAAGACTACAAGGAATATGTTTGCAAAGGCATGGTCCAGTGGAGCAGGTGGAAAATAAAAGAAAACGAAAATACTACCAGGAGCAAGAAGTATTGTTTTATTGTGATGAACAAAATATTGAAGATATGATAGTATTAATGCGTTTCCACTTTGGAATTATCTGCGTCAGATATCAATATTAGCAAGGATAACTTGGCACAAAATCTTGTTCCCTATGTTAAATCGGGGAAAATAAAAAAAAATGGTGCGATATAGGCAACCTTACCCTACAATGGATATTATAAATTTCATTATTTTATTTTCAGTGTATTTTATTTCTGTTTTTAATTATTTTTGTGCCAATAAATACTTGCATTAATGTTTTCGTTTCGTACTTTTTCAGGTTTTCCTTTGGTGTCCACTTTCTTTGCTTGCTCCGCGCCCCGCTATTAGGTATTTAGTTAGGTTAAGAATCACTGCCGTAGATTGTTTTAATGTGTGAAATAGCGCATGTTAGTTGTACACGAAATAATAGTTAGCCATATGTTTGTTGTTTTTCAAAAACAAAGGAAATGACAACACAAGCTTTTTAGTTGTTAACAGCACATGACTACGTACATATGCAGTTCTTTTCAAAACATACTTAGGTGTTTATGGCTTTGTTATTAATTAGTGGTTTGAAATGATGTGCTTATTGTATCATAGTTTTTGTATTTTTAAGTTGTAGAATATCAAGGAATTAAAGGTAAATATAACCATCCTAAACACCGTTAATTCATTACGAATGAAACGTATCTTTACGTAACCTACACACAGAAATTCAATAAATCGGTGTATATAATTTGCTTCCAACAACCAAGAAGCGTTTGTTTTAGTTTCTTTTGTTTGTTTATATGTTTCCGTGCGGAAGCGCTGCAATGAATTCGTGTAGTTTCAAACATGGGAAACACACTAAATGATAATTATCAAGAAAGCAGGATAGTATACAAAAGTTATGGACTACCTTTTCTTCTGAATCAACATATAATTCAGAAGTTTAAATTTAGTCGGTAGCCTAATGTACATTTTTAAAAGAAGTTACCAACCTGCCATGTAATTACCTCGTTCGTACAAATATTGCAACAAAAACTTGTACATTATGGCATGCCACAAATTTGAATCTTAACAGCTGCTGTCGATTCCGTAATACCGAGAAAACGCTTAATTATAGTCAATTTCAATACACTGCGTTTCAGAAACGATGACCTTGTAGCCATTTATTAGATAAAAAGTGTTAATGTTGCATAATATATCTACAGTATATTTAATTTAGAAACACCTTGTATATATTCCTATTATTTTAAATATTACTATTATGCCCTAGCCTTGGTTAAAATAACTATTTCTTTTAAGATTAATTCATGAGTGCTTTATGTTGCTCTAGAACTTTGATAGTATTCCGTAAGATGCCGGCAGGATGTCTGACTCTTTGTGCCACCTGTTGTTCTACCGCTAAATTATTATAAAATATGCGCAATATTTGAAATTTACGTTAAGAATGAAAGAAGGCAACATTAAACATAGAGTAGGTGCTAGGAAATTGTCTAACGTGTACCATTAAGTTTGCAAAATACCTGCACAGCCAACGTTGTTATGATGGTCCAGGGGTGAATGAACTTTAAAATGAACAGAAATGGTAACCAAGAAATACACAAGAAGTAGAGTATTAAAAATAATAAAGTTGTCTATTTTTTATTATTAAAGAGATACGAAATTAGATTATGATATAGAACATTTACTACAGAATTAAAATTTTTGAAGGATAACCTTTTTTGAACTAACTGCCAAAGAAAATGTAAGACAACTTTGTTTCTTTACAAAATTTTATTTTTTTGAAGGTTTTTGTTCCTTTATTAGCACAAACCTCCTTGTATTGTAGCGCTACTATAGAATAATATATTCAGAAGTGTTAAAATGCTCTTGACACGTTTGGTAATTCCGTAGCACGTTGTTATTAATTACCAATTTATGTGCCGGTGAAAATCTGTATTCGTGATAGATTTCGAGGTGAAATGCTGTCGAGTTAGCACAAATATGGAAGGCAGCTTGTTACGGAGGGTAATAAATAGATAAAATTTCTATACAGGGTGTCCCAGAACGTACCTGCAATATTTCAAAGATGAATTCCACAACTTATTTAGAGTCGAAAATTCCATATAAACATATGTCCTAAACGAACCGTTAACGAGTTACTATTTATTATATAATTTATGTGGCTAAAATTTTAGTTCAACGAATTTTATGAAATAAATATTTTTTTAATACATTTTTATTATTTTCTTTACAAGAAATGTTCAAAATTATCTCCATTGTGTTCGATACACAAAACCGCACGTCGCGGAAGAGATCGCTGCGTTCTTAATGCGGTTGCTAGGTTATTTCTAATAATATCGGCAGCCTGCTGCATTCTTTGGCTTAATTTATCTATCGTGTGCACTTCAGTCGCTTAAACAATCTGTTTCAAGTGACCCCAACGATAAAAATCTAATGGTGTCAGGTCCCGCGAAAGCGGTTGCCATACTACGCGTCCTCCCTACTACAATCCATCTTCCCGGAAAATGCGCTTTGAACCAAGCTCTGACACCACGACATTGATGTGCTGGTGCCCCATCGTGTTGATACCACATGGCACGCCTAATATTTAATGGCACATCTTCCAGTAATAAGGGTAAAGAGTTTTCTAGAAAATATTCGTAATTCGCGCTATTCAAACAGTGTAGCAGTTCAAATGATCCAATCACACGATCATGAGAATATCAGTTACCACATTAACACTAAATCTATGTTGAAAATGCGAGTGTCTTCTTAAATGAGGATTTTCTGCAGCCGATTCGTGAAAATTATGATAATTATTGATACCATATGGTGTGAAAGAAGCTTCATCGGTCCATAAAATATGCGGTAGGTTTTGTTTATTTTGTACCTAACCCTTTGATGATTATATGGATGCAAACGAGCACTTCTTATTAATTTCCAAACCTGATTTCTGTATATTCCAGTAAGTACCTAATGCAATTCTTCGCACACTTAACGACGGATCTTCTTGTAATAAATTAAGAACTTGTTCATCATCGTTTATGGGTCTACGCCTCTACGGACAACTCCTTGGCCGATTGCATGTCCTGCATTAAAAGTGCCATGTTCCCTCAGCTGACAATGTAAATTAAAGAAACCTGCATGCGTAGGCAGTCTTCTATTGGGATATCTTCTACGATATGCTTGCTGTGCTGCTAAAGCATTTCCATCACACAGACCGTAAACATAATGAATATCTGCATATTCTTCATTTGAAAATAACATTGGCATTGCGAATCACTTGTGAATTACAATAGGAATAAGAATATAAAGAAGAAGCCAATAACTTCAGTATCACAGTAATAAACTGACAAGTTACAAACAATAATTTGTTAAACACGATGTTCAAATGTTACCAAACAAAAGATGCGACCATGGCAACTAGATCAGTATTTCAGAAATCCGTTGAACTAAAATTTTAGCCAAATAAATTATGAAATAAAGAATAACTTGTTAACGGTTTCGTTTAGACATATGCATATATGGACTTTTCGACTCTAAATAAGCTCTGGAATTCATCCTTGACATATTGCCAGTACATTTTGGGACACACTGTATAGTACTATTGAAATTATTTATTCAACTAAATTAAATAACACTAACATTAAATGTACAACTAGCAAATTACACAAAAATCCAGTGACGTGGCCAAGACAGGGGTTTATAGAGTCCGGACCACCTCTGCCCGAAATTAATTAACATTCAAACACAATATTCTCGCAATTTTATAATTATCGCAGTCATTTTTGATAGTGCAGAGCCAACAGCAATTTGAAGCGAAATTCCATCCCCAATAGTTTGGAAAATATCCTTGGCTGCCATATTAAAATAAAAGAGATATATTTCAAAGTCTGTTTTAC
The DNA here is from genome assembly GCA_014611495.1 of Limonius californicus. Classification (NCBI taxonomy): domain Eukaryota; kingdom Metazoa; phylum Arthropoda; class Insecta; order Coleoptera; family Elateridae; genus Limonius; species Limonius californicus. The sequence goes on from JABXWE010063597.1 coordinate 17,875, forward strand.
TGTTAATCGCGAAAGAATTGGAAAGGGTTGCTGTGAAAAGCCAAGATCTATGAAACAAATTCTTTGGAAAAATTGGAGCATATTAAACCTCAATTTTACCTCACTGTTCGGTCTTTGCTGAACACTCACTGTTGCTTCTCATGGTATGGAAGATGTACTACCCAATTAAATAAACATTGTCAAACAAAACTGGAAGAAAATCGCGTTGCTCCAAACCCATCATTGAAACAATCTGATGATTACAGCGGTACTCTAACTTTACAACATTCAACAAAAAAAGACAGTACGTTTTGCGCATTGCTGAGCTTTACGTTTATTGAACTTTAAATATATTTCATTTTAATAAAGTATTCAAAATCATGCAGCTTTTTCACAATCTTTATATACCTACATACATTTACAAAAAAAGTACGGACGTCCTCCGAATAAAAATTTTGGCTACCTCACTGACAAAAAAAAAGCGTTTAAATACTCCGCATCCCGGATTTGAATTCAGTATTACGAGGACTCTGAAGATGCAAACTGAAATGTCTTGCGAAACGTTAGTTTGTTTTGGTTCACAAGCAGTAATCAGTAATCCTGCTTTTGCTGAGTGTGACCTCCAATCGACGACGCAGTCCAAGCCGAAAATTAATCATAGTGTTGACGACTATATAACTGCCATGTTGTGTGAATTTAAGGAACTAATGTAATAAAAATTGCCAAAAGTAAAAGTTAGTGTTGTGGTCCACAGTGTAGTAGTTATTAAAACACTCCAATTTCAATGCACCATTCTAAAAATAAAAGATTATTGTGAGCATGGAAAGTATCTGTAAGAACTGATAAGGTTACCACAACAAACATGTTGGTATGCAGTAAACATTCCGACAAATTGATTATTTCTTATTTCGTAGGTACACCTTTCGCATAGTATTTTATATTCTAATCCGATGGTTTACTTTGTCTGACTGAACAATAATGTTCGACGAATGTAAACACAACATATTGATGGTATGCTCGTTTCTGTCCCTTAAAATGATGCTTCATCGCCAAAAATCTAATTAAGTTCATCGATGCACTGTTGTTGAGTTAATCCACGTCGATAGTTGTAAAAAATAATCGCACTAAAATGTTCACGATTTAATTCCATTTTTTGGCCGATATGAATTTTTCAAGTTACTGTAAACAACACAAATAGTGCTCGTACGTCAAAACGTTCTGAGTACGTATACCGTCAAAAATGCCAAACTTTACAATATAGACGTCAGTTGCCAGATGGCAGCACTAGAGTTCCCCAATTCCGAAATATGAAAGGCAACCCTCGCGTATATATGACTACATATCGTCATAGATCGTTACGTGCGTTTCTTGAACATCCGAAATTAATTTGGCATTCAAATTTAAAATATATATATATACAAGGTGGCGCACAGCCGACTGATACATTCTGTTTTCTGTTTTCTGTTAAAGTGACTGTTCAAACAAAACCTTGCCATTTGTAACAGGTAGTGTAAGTGTTCAAGTTAATGTTTAGTAATTGTAATGGAGCAATGGACCTTTGTTCTAAATGAAAATCCAGACAGACTGCATTTGATATTTATGACTGATGAAACCCATTTTCATTTATCGGGCTGGGTCAATAAACAAAATATGCGTTATTGGTCCCAAGACAATCCCCGACAAATCCACGAAACACCTTTACATTCGCCAAAAGTTACGCATTGGAGCGTTTGGAGTGGTGGGACCGTATTTTTATGAAAACGAAAACTAACAAGCTGTCTCAGTCAACTCTGAACGTTACATCGATATGTTACAAAATTTTGTGCAGGTGGAGTTAAAAAGAATGGATAAATCGAGCAGAAATTTACTTTTAACAAGACGGTGCTATTGACCATACTTCTCGTGTATGCATGCACGCTGTTAGACGATGTTCGGCCAAGTCACTTCTCGCAATGCGGAAATTGCGTACCTACCACGGTCATCAGACTTATCTGCTTTGGATTTCTTCTTATAGGGATATTTAAAGCAACTTGTACATCAAAATCGCCCTAGAACAATTGCTGAATTAAATAATGCAATACGTAAAGCAATTAACACAATTAATCAAGGGTATTTAACAGCTTTGTGAATCGCTTACATCAATGTATTGACAAAGATGACGATCACCTGTCTGATGAAATATTTAAAATATAAAATTTGGTGGTTTTTGTTATTATAAAATCCATGTTTCGTTGTTTTAAAATAAATATTTTTACTCCCACGGTAATTTAAAATGTATCAGTCGGCTGTGCGCCACCCTGTATATATATATATATATATATATTAGCGCAAAGTCAATAACAAAAGATTTCGGTCTGATTCTTGGAATTATGAAGTCCAAGGAACGTATCACATTACATCATAAATTACGCCCATAAATGGTCTGCGAGACGGCTTGCCCCAAAATATTGAAGTGTTTGTTGATATTGTAGCGCGACGTACCCTTGTGTTGTGCTTTTTTCTTTTATTTGTCGTGATTCGTCGTGATCGTGTTAGGTTCGGATCCAGAGTAGTTGAGCTAAATACGGAAATAGAACACCAGAGAGGTTTAATACATTTATTATCGTCAATATTTAACTGCAGACAGTGCAATTTAACTACCTCCGGCATTCACCTGTTCAGGCTAGGAAACTGCAGGAAACCTTAGCCGAGGTAGCGCGACGTGATCTCAAGTGCATCTAAACTATTTGCCCAGTAAAATACTAAAGATGCTGTTATCGGCCGGTTCGCAGGGGGGTTTCTGAAGGTGAACGGTGTATTATTAATGAACTGGACTACGAAGCGCTGTCGGGTGAAGGGTTAAGGGAGTTTGACACTGCAGCCGAGATACCTCAAAGCGCAATTGTCGAGGGAGGCCGTAGCTGCCGAGATACCTCAAGCGCTTGGCCGGTGAAGGGTTAAAGGAATTTGACACTGCAGCCGAGATACCTCA
>JABXWE010063598.1:0-16238 GCA_014611495.1 Limonius californicus
TGCTATTGTATGTCAATTTAGATTTATTAATTTTGAAAGAACTCAAAATTTGGCGCCCAACGAAGTTATATAATAATAATTATTATTTATAAGTAAAATTCATAGCAATATATATATATATATATATATATATATCTGAAATACCGTAAATGACTGCAAAATCTAGCAAGTCCAGAATCTTGTTTTTGTCACTTGGCCAGTATGTTGGCGCTCCGGTGGAGGGATGTCTGTAATTATGTTGGTATATTACATTCAGGAGGTTCCTTCTTTTAGTTGTTTTTAGTCTACTTCCCCATTAAGTATGGTTAGTATTCCAGTCGTTGGCAGCTAAGAATTTATTCTCCAGGGTTACGAAAAGCTATTTGTAATTTAGCCGTGCTATGGAGTGTCTTAGTGGACTATAAACAGCCGCTACTAGAAGGAGACTAATTTTGGAAACTGATGTATTTTTGTAGCTTGTAGTTTATATGCTTGGGACTGAGCTATAATTAATTGTGCGAAATTGAACTGAATTAGCAGAGTCACTTTGTATATGAGATAACATTAATTAAATAGTTGTCGTCCTAGCTTCAGCCCGCAAAATATTCTTAATTTATATCTCGATTGTAGTGTAGAGTATTCGTAATATTATTTTTTTTATCGGTAACAGGTTCTTCGAACTTTGTCCATAGCAAGTGATATTTTTAAATTTTAGCTTTGAAAAACGGTACAAGTTACAGTTGCTGAGTTTACTGGTCTTTTCATCGCCTTAATATTTATTCTTAATCATGTAATTTATGTAGTAAAGTTTTATTATATGAATAACAGCACTTATTACAAATTTACTATTCTTTATCATCATGGAACGGCGCGGCGCCCCTCTCAATCAAGCGCCTTTGTGCAGGGCACAATCTACATACCCTTACAGGGCGGCCCTGTTTGTAAGGCTTGTAGCATACTTTCGCGCCTGTTTGCTGTAACACTAGTGTTATAAATACTGCGGCTTATTTTTTGTAAACCATTGTAGTTCCCGATTTTAATCCTATGAATTTTTATAGGAAACACTATAGTGATTACTTTGTTTTGTAATATGTAGGTACGCTACACGCATTACATGTACTCCATAGGTACTTTCAATTTTGTAAGAAACATGAAAATCTAAGTAATTACGTGTGCTGTACTAAGAAACTACAATGAAACTATTTATTAATAAATAAGATGCAGTTTTGTAATAGGTTCTTTTACAATATTTATTTCTTGTAATTTAAACAAAACAAATAGAGAGGAAGCTAAGATAGTATAAACATATTTGAAATAGCAATAAAATCAACAAGAAAAATAAATCAAGTAAAAACAAAAAAAAACATTATTTAATGGCGTAATATATGTTGAACTGCTGTCCACCTTCCTGTTCACATAAGTCAATCCGTCGCAAAAGAGAATTTCTAACAGGAGTTAGCATGTGTGGAATCATTGACCTACATGATTCAATACTTAATGAATTGATAAATTACGGGGGAGAACATCTAGAAAACGAGGTATTAAAATTATGCATTATACTTATGAAGGAAGCAAGAATACCAAAAAATTGAAAAGCAGCTTGACAATCCCAATCTAAAAAAGGGGATAAACGAACCCGGATAACTATCGAGGCATATCTCTCCGGATCACTTCTAAAAAGCTTCTATCAAAAATAATCGCAGAAAAAATAAGTGCAAAACAACAAGGCTTTCGCAAAAACCGATCCACGATAGATGCGATGTTTATAATACGACAAATCTCAGAAAAAGCGATCGAGTATAACATGTCTGCCTTTTTATGCTTTGTAGATCTGAGGAAGGCCTTCGATCGAGTGAGGTTGAAAAATGTAATAACCATTTCACAAGAGAAAAACACGCCATCAAACCTCATTAAGCTAATCCATGAAATGAACACAGGAACAACAACAAAAATTTCAACAGGTGAAGGTATGACAGAAGAGATCCCTAACGCCACCGGCATTCGACAAGGAGACTCATTAAGACCCACACTATTTAATCTAATTATGGATCAAATTATCCAGAGGACGAATACACTCAAGTTCAAATTGTTTGTTATGCAGACGACGCATTACTTATTGCTAATAACGATAATGACTTACAGCGACTGTTACATCATTTCCACCTGACTACAAAATAGTATAACATGAGTATATTAACAGACAAAACAAAATCGATGGTATTATAAAAGGAACCAATCCGCTGTAAGCTAGTAGTTGAAGACAAGCCAATAGAAGAAGTGCTGAATTTCAATTATTTAGGGGCGGAGATATCAAGTCAACGAAACTTATATTGCGAAGTAAGGAAACAGGCACAAAAATTATCTAGAATTTCTGGCTATTTGAGAGACATAACTTGGAGGCTGAAATATTCACACAAAGAAAGTAAAGTTAAAATATGTAAAACAATTGTCAGACCAATCCTTGTAGTTACAAGCGGAGCTGAGATAAGAGCCGACAGGGCAAGGACAAAGCAATTACTGCGTACAACTGAAATGAACACCCTCAGAGCGATCATCGGGAAAACACGCCTGGACAGAGTTAGAAACCAGGTAGTAAGAGAAGATTGTAAAGAAATGAAGTGCGCGTGCACTACATTTATCGGGTTGCCTTGTTTGGTTATTGCTATTGGTTAGATAGTTACCGTTTTCCTATTCAATAAACAAACAAAAGCTTGTTTTAATATTCTATTGGGTTTGGTAAAATACCAGATCTCAATATTTTGGTGACCCCGATGTGCGCGTGCGCTACATTTATCGGGTTGCCTTGTTTGGGTTTGATATGTTTCTGTTATTGTTATTGTTTAATTAGTTACCGTTTTCCTATTCAATAAACAAATACGTTTTCCTAAAAACTTGTTTTAATCTTGTATTGGGTTTGATAAAATACCAGATCTCAATAGTACCTAACAGATATAACAAAGTTTATAAAGCAGCGAAGAAAATGCTGGGACGAACACATTGAAAGAGCAAGTAATGATAGATTAATCAAAATAACCAGAGACTGGAACCACAAGGGTATTGTAAACCAGCAACACCACCAAAAAGATGGACAGAGAGCTGGTGTACATCAACAGAGTTCACGCCATAAAGAAAAGCAGGAAGCTTCCCTATTATAAAAGGCAAAGGAGAAAAAGAAGAAGATTCAATACTTCTTCCACCTAAATCTTCCGGAGTCTCTACGGGAGTTTCGTAGACGTGGTTTTTTACTTACACAAAAATAAATCTAAAGGAGGCCAAGTATGAATAGCACGTCTTTTGAAACCACATACGCCATTTAACATAAAAGGAATATCTTCTATAACAGTCGAGGCAAATCATTTTCTAGAAAATGTAAATAGGCTTCCACACTTAAACTGCCCTCAAAAAAGGTAAAGTTGTCAAAAATTCTTTGAAAGTGTGCTTACCAAATCCAATGTGGGTTAGCCTGTAAATACAAATGGAAATTGTGTCTATTTACAGATCCATTGTCACTAAATGTCGCTTTGTCAGAAAATAGAACATTTTTTAAAGCAGTGGATCAGTAGTAACTTTGCCTCTAACAGTTGGCAGAAATTCACTCGACGTGGGGTAATCATCTTCAGTAAGGGGTTGTACTGATGTGACCTGCTAAGGATGAAACCGTTTTGCTTCTAAAATGTTAAATAATGAACTTTGGTTAAAACCTACAGTTTTTGCAACTATTCGTTGGCTTATAATATGTGGATTACCAGTTACTTTTTCGATGACTGCCGCTTCAGCTTCTACAGCTCTGACATGCCGTTGCTTCACCTTTGGCTTGGAAAACTGTGTCCATATTGCCTCAAATTTCTTTCATAACAGCCAAAGGCATTGTGTGATGGAAGAGGTCTATTCGAGTATCTTTGTGCATATCCGCCGCCCCCCTGCTTTTTCCCAAAATTAACATCATATCCGTTCTCTTGCTATTAGGATATATTGAACCTGATTGTATTACCATACGAATCTATACAAATCAACGACTTTGTACAGAAGTTTGCTAAACTTAAACAAAACAATAGTTGACATTTGCCCGTCTAAAGGACACTTACTGTATAAAAATAAACCTACCTACTTGTTGCAACATAAAATGACCACACGGTATATACTTATTTTTAAGCCCCCACAAATGTTCGCTTTGAATAAGTCGTTACCCACCATAGAAAATTCGTTGATGTGGAAAATGCCTTTATCTCAGCATCGGGCCGTGTTAATAATGAAATCAGTAACCACATTCAATATTTATCTCAATATATCCACAACAATACAGGTGAGCCGATCCAAAACTGGCAGCGAGCCAACAAACTGATAGTTCAGACGTGCGAAAACGTCAGAACGGATACTGATTTCCAATCAACCAAGCACATAACATATCCTCGATAAAAATGTAAACACCTCTTCAGATATGTTTACACTTTCCTGCCTATATACGGTTTTTTAGATAAGCTTCAACCAGAAGCTTTCGCTTCACGGTCATAACTTTGCTGCGGGCTTAAATCAAATGTCAACTTCACAATAGAACTCCCACGTTGCGTGCAGCGAAGAAATTTGTAGTGCACAGATAAGGGCTCTCATGAAGGTAGCACCATATCTTGTGGCTAACTGGTAATTATGCGAAAGATAAATCAATTTTATAATTATAACTCTTGCTAATGATTCGGTATTTTGTTATTTTCCAGATTTCTTTGCAGTATGAAAATTAAGATTAAAACTTTTGCGGAGTTTCAAGTCTTAATGCATGAAACTGGAGAAACCTTTTTTTGGAGTTTGATTACATTCCCGAATCAAACTGAAACGTCCTTTTATTTGAGGAAATAAGCAGGTTATTCTAGGATATTTTTAATTCCCAGCATTGTGTTTTAGGATTTATTTTAACACACAGTTGTATCTCTCGGGCGCCTAATTGAAGCCATTCCAAATTAATGATTTTGAGTCTCCTGCGACATGGGCTATTAAATATTATGGCATGTAATTCTGGTACTCGTTATTCGTGAGGCAACGACGACGTTATAACTCTCTTCGGGTGATTTTGAACGCCTAGCAAGAATTTGATGAATACTTAAATATTTACAAAGCGAACGCATAAATTAAATGTCAAATTTATTCAGCATTTAGTATTAATGTTATTGGTGGTATTTACGCAAGTTTAGCATTGTTGCGTTGTAAGCCTGGTTGCGTTGAAATTATTCTCGAATTTAATAATACTTCCCTCTGGCTTCTCTCGTAAACCTACTGCAACAATAAACATTACAAGGACGCGACGCTGTAAAATTTTATGGTCTCGAAAATTATTATTCTGTGTATGTTTCTGGTGGTTTAATAACAAATTCCTTGAATCGTCGCTTGCTAAATGTAATAAAATGAAAGCGAAAATGATATCGGAAAGCCTGGAATGTGCAGTTTTAATGGCTCATCAGAATTTCTATTCAGAAGCGACGTAGCGGCAGAGGGTGCTGCTAAATACGTAAAATGGATGTTAAAATTCCAATCTGTTCTTTCCCTAGAAGACTCGATTATTAACATAGATAAAATTAAATCAAAATAGCAAAAAAATACTCATAGCGAAACAAAGTGCGGAAACCGGAAAGAAAGTGGGGCAAATATTTTCAGCTGTGGACCTTGAATCGTGAATATATATCCGGTTTCGGTATAATACGCGACTGGTTTTCGAATTCTTACCTATTCAGCCTTTTCAAGTGCAATCGCGGTCAATTTAAAATGTATTGCTTGCTACAACTTACATTGAGACCGTTTGATGGGATCTTTTCAGGAAATCTTTCAGTAAAAGTTTGTACCAACCTAAATCGGCATCCTGAATCATACGCGCCGACTAGCAGTAAGACCCTTTCATAGATGATGGAAGCTTTACCAAATAGGAAACATACACTAAGGATTTAAAATTTGATGTACAGTTTTGAAAATTTTCCAATATTAATTAATGCTTCCTTATAGGATTGTACAGTTGTAGATACATCTAAATTCTCCTAAGTTACAGGAAGGGTTGGGATATTCTTCTAAAACGATGATTTTGGAATTTTGTTCTGGGGTTCAAAGTATTAAAACTACCATAGTTAAAAATATGTTTACAATGAAGAGATCCCACCAATAATTTAGAATTAGGAGATGTCATACTACAGGGTGATTCTGAACATGTGGGAAAAACTTTAACCATGTGCGAGGATGGCTTATCAATTATTGTCTCGAACATAAAAGGTATTGACTGACAAATGAATCTTTTTTTACCAGAAACGTCAGTTATAGACATTAATATAATATTTCCAGTTGCAGGTGCCTATTTTCTTGTTTATAAAAGTTATACATTTAATATTACAATGGTGCTGATGATCTTGTTTAACGGAAAATTTTCAGACAAGCGCTGTGATAAAGTACCTTCATAAGAAGAGTTTATCACCGCAGGAAATTTATAATGACATATGTGGAGTGTTAGGTGATTCTACCCCGTCATATAAAGTAATTAAGAATTGGGATTTAAAATTAGGAAGGAACCCGTGTCAACATGCACCAAGTGCTGTTGGAAGCGTTGTGTCTGAAAATAGTCTGGGCACGATGGATTTTTGGAAAAATTTTAACTGTAGATGAAACCTAGGTTAACCATTTTGATCCAGAGTGAAAACGACAGAGTAAGGAATGGCGGCATCGCGTTGCCCCGCCTTTACGAATGTTCCGTGTGACTTCATCGGCCGGAAAGGTAATGGAAACAGTATTTTGGGATTCTGAAGGAGTCCTTGTTGTTTAGTATTTACACCTGGACTATTACGTAAAACTAATACCACAAAATTAAAACACGCCGTTCTGTTCCATAAAGACAATGCTCCCTCTCACAAAAGCTGTGTTTCTATGGCTGCTATCCACAATGATAGATTTGAAATTTTAGAACAACCCACATATTCGTCAGATCTGACCGCCAATGTCTATTACCTGTTCCCCAAATTAAAAGAACATCTTCGGGGAGCTCATTTTTAGGATAATTTAGGACTGTTGTGACTGAGTGGTTTGCAATGTAGGGCAAACACTTTTTCTCTAAACTCATTCAAACTCTGCATCATCGTCGTTCTAAGTGTGGTAACCTTGTAAGGCATTATGTAGAGAAATGAAGTTGTTTCAAATGTCTAAATCATTTGCTTCTATATCAGGGACAGTAAAAGGTCAACCAGCCTCGTATAGATGAGGATATTTAGCACCTAAGTCGCTTAGTAATTCTTTTTTAATTCAGCGCCGCTACGGAGATGTGGGTCTTCAAAGTTTGTTTACAACAATTCACTAGAATTTAAATAACTTTTTTGTTCCTTGTCCGATTTTGATAAACTTTGTTGATTTGGAAAGGTAGTAGTCCAATCATCATCATTATCATCAACAGCCTTTCCGTCCCACTGCTGGGCATCGGTCCTTCTCTGCCACGTGTTTCTCCTCAGCGCTAAGGTAGAAACACGGGGGACCTACAGTTTAACGTCGAATCCGAACGACAGAAATTCCAGAGAAGGTTTTTAGTATTAAGATCCCACAGTTGCAAGCCGAATTGGGTAATTGTGTGTGGTGGGTTGCAGAAAAGATTTTTATAAATCTGAATAGTTCTGCTTAGGTTTCGAACCCAAACCAGAATCGACGTTTTATTCAGAAAGCGAGCGCTCTACCAACTGAGCTACCACCACACACCAATATTCATTAAGAAATGTGCACTTGCCCGTGAAAAGTGGGCGAAATATGACCTACAGGTGAAAAATTCTGTAAATATTTTTATTGTTATTTCTATCCAAAACTTTGTTAAATCTTTAAATAACAAAGTTTTGAAAAAAATTGTGAAGACTTTTTTGGAAAACAGAATGCTAGTCTAGAATCTGTAAAAATAACTTAGTTTTTTAACGATATTGTTCTTAAGATATACACTAATTTACAAATTATTAATCTAATTTTTATATTTAGGTCAGATCTCATCCACTTTTCACAAGCAATGGTATAATTTTCGCAACTAAAAATTAAACTTAGACGTTAACTTTCCAAAACAACGAGGGTTATTAAAATCGGGCAAGAAACTTAAAAGTTATTTACATTTCTAAAAATTGATGTATAAAACTTTGAAGCCCCGTATCCATGGTTAACGTTTTTGGTATATGTTTAGAATCACGCTGTATAATTTGCAATTTGGGAATGTTTCGATAGAAATTATACCTAAAACATTGTCAATATATTTGTTTGATATAAGCAGGATTTCACAATGGAATAGAAAATATTTGTTAATATGTTTTTAAACTTCAGGCCTTGGTGTTTTTGAAATGATTAAATAATTTTATTTACTGTTTAAGGTAGCTAAGGTTTCGTATGATTGAACTGCTTGAGGTAGCTAAGATTTCGTATGATTCAAATGCTTGGTTTTAGCACCGCTAAGCGTGTGAAAGGTGTTGGAAAACTACAGTTGTAGGCATATCTAGAATCTTCTAAATTGAGACACCTGTGGAATCTCCATTAAAATGTCGTAGTAGTAGTCTGCAGCTTGAGGAAGAGAATTTCTATGAATGTTAAGGATAGAAAGAAAAAAAGTATTATTTGGAAACGATTTCTTAATAGCTGTTAACGTTTTTATGCCATAGAAATTAGCACTGAAATAGAACAGGTACTTATTTTGGAATTAATATTGCTACTAATATTGAATTTTTTCCAATTTTTGATTGGGAATTGTAAAGGAAGAGTACTATTGTTAAATTGAGAAGAGTTCCAAACATATTGTTTTTCATCATTTGATTTCGGATAGTGAATCACTTGATCCCTTTTGAAACAAACAACCTTCAAAGGGTCATAAAATTCTCTAAAATTTGCTATTATCTGAACTAACAGTGTAAAACACAGGGAACTGTTGAGACGGCTACAGTTTCGAACTTCTCCAGAATGAAGATTTTCTATAAATATTTAACTTTTTGTGATAAAAAATGCTTTATAAAGGAAAGTGTGAAAAGTACTACGAGTATATGCCTTACAGTTGTATTTATCCTGGATGTAAGTTTAAGGTCTATAATAAAGGAATTTTCCACATTTCTTTATTATACCATTTTTGGGATAGCCTTACTTCCAGAATGAAAGAATTTGGAAGTACTATCGTTTTTTTAATTAAATTGATGCTGGGTATGTTCCGACTTTTACAATTTATAAATTCACTGAATAGGGATCTGGTAAACGACAAGAAATATAGATTGAATAAAAAGGAAGAAATGTTCGGCATTTGAAGAGTCATTCAAATTACGGAAAGCTTTATTTGTAATACTAACGGAAAAACATTTAAATTTCAATTTGTTTTGCCCGAAATTGTCTTATTAGAAATGATATTTCAAAACAGTTTTAATATTATTAAGGTACCTTTTACGTAAGTTCCGAAGTTCTGGTTAGATTTTGCATATTTTTGTAATTTATTATCACCATATGTGTAGACTTTTATTGAGATTGAAGTATAATCAATTCTTGCAGAAGTGAATGCTTTAATCAAAGCAAATCTGGGCCAAACTCACAAAAATTAATTATTCCATAAAATTTTTTAAATACTTGATTTTAATGACTATCTGTAGGTACTATGGATTACATTCAGTTGCATTTTGCATGTCATTAACAGAGGCAAAATGCCATCTGAAAAGAAACCGTTGTAATTATCGGATGAAAAACGATATGAAATAATTTTTCAACGTAAAGAAGGCGCTTTCATTAGTGAAATAGCTATGAAAGCGGAGGGCCATCAATCCAGAAAAATAAGAGCTCCACCGTTTGAGATGGGCAAAGGATCACCCCATTGGGCCCCAGAACAATGGCAGTAGGTATTATTTAGCGATGAATCTACCTATAACACTAACAATCTTGCTGGAAACACATATGTTAGAAGATTTCCTGGAGAAGAATTTTCACGTCAGTGTGTTCTGCCAACAATTAAACAATTTTTTTTCAAGTCGTAATACTGCGGGAAAGTTGCGAATTTGGGAGACTAAAAAGTGGTAAAAAAAGAAATAAAATCGGTGGCATGTGCTCTAAAGTTTGCCGAAATTTGAAAAAATTCACATTTTTGCGATAATTTTTAACATTTTTAAATTAGCCCTATTTAAATCCATCAACATCTTCCGATCGCGCATTGCCTTCAAAGTCAATGAAATTTTGAAAAAAATTTAAAATAAAGGTAGATCACAGTTCAAGGAAAAAAATACTAACAACTTACATGTTTTCTTTGTTTCCTTGAATTGAATACAAGTTTAAATGTTTAAAAACAAATTATTTTAGATCATTAGTAATATTTATAAACAGATTTTGTTATTGAAGAAAACTAAGTTTTTGTGTGCAGAGTTGTAAGTTCCCGAAAATCATGTTGAACAATTGAACATCTCCGTTTTCACTCATCCTTAGCTGAAGGTGCTTTGAAATTTGATTTATGGGCGAAGTTGGGCATGGTTGACCTTGACATCAGAGTCGTTCTGATAAAACCATTCCTAGACTCAGCTCCACAAACTTTTCCTGAGGCTACTATCACGAGTTTCGCACATCGTTCAACTGCCTGTGTGTGAACTGGGAATGTCTTGAATGTTATATCCCAATTAGGGCTGAGTCACTTTGAATATGTGATTTAATATCATCGTAACTGATATCTTTTAATAATGGGGGAGAAGATAAATCACAGGCCATCCAGTTAATTATTTCCGAGTTGTCTTGAGCCTTGAAATAGAATTTTGGCAGCATGAATGTTCTGATAGTTGTTCTCCTTTGATCTAACTGTCTCGCCTTTAGAATTCGTCGAAGTCCAAGCTCTCTTATGTGTTTTGTATTATCTTGTGTCATGGCTAACATTAAATGTCTGGATGAGCAAAAAAGTCATTTCGTTCGATCACAGGGTCGACAATATTACGTAAATCTTCAGGCAGGTACTTTGAAGATTGTATTGATTGGTACACAAGTTTTGGCCCCTCGGTAAAGTATTTACTTGTTTTAATACTAAACCACATTGGCATGTATGACTTCAAAATAAATACAACTATATCTTGAAGTTCAGGTGTGGGACTTCCTTCACTTAAGTACAATCTGAGAGTTCGATTTGCTGTTGTCAACCACCTCGAGTGTGACAAGGGACCAGGATCTCGTACAGCCAGATCCTCTTTACAGTTTCCCGACTTTTGTTGCCATGGAAATATCGAGTAGATATTGCTGATCCTTACTTAGTACACTTCTGTCTATTGCGGGGATCTGACAGCCAATCACTAGACGTTTTTGGCAACCACTTAGCTTTTCACCGATTGGCCCTCTCAAAGATTTTAGACCCGTTGATTTACCGTCTAGGTATTGGAACAGATGCCGGAATGGCAGTTCATTGGAATGGAGAAGACAAACTGCCCATTGTAACGGTTTCCCCAAATTTATTTCGATTCCGCGAATCAGACCGTTTTTCCAACCTGTATTAACAGCAGTACCATTACATCCTATGACAATTAATTTTTCAAGAGAAATACCATGACCAGACAGATAAGAAATAATAGAAGAGACCTTGTAGTGGAAATTCGTCGCGGTCTTTGACCCGAGCGAGTTACGGCGAGCGCGAGAATTTGTTAGATTTGACAGCTGTTACGCGAGCGGAAGACCTTAACCGATTTGAATCATTCTTTTTTCCAAATCATTATCGGTTCAAGTAAGAGTCGACTAGAGCTATTACATTTAAAGACAATTGTTAAGTAAGATAAAAAATTATCGTAAAAATATAAATTTTTTCAGATTTCGGCAAACTTTAGAGCACATGCGCGACCGGAAGATATAAACCGATTTTATTTCTTTTTTTACCCCTTCTTAGTCTCCCCAATTCGCAACTTTTGCCGCGCTATTACGACTTGAAAAAATATTTTAGAATTTTTTCGGCCCACCCTATTAAACATCCAACCTCTGTCATGATATGCGGCTGCATGTGTGGTGAAAGGTGTTGGTAGACTGCATGTTGTATCTGGCATGATGAATGCAGCCAAATACATTGATGTCCAATAGGAGAAGATGTTTCCTAGCGCAATTTCCAAGACACTGATGGCAGCGACCCCTCTTTGCTCCCCAGGCAGCTGAAATCTTCCTGGAATTTTTCTTAAGATTTATCCCAGTACTTTCAATAGCACGGCACGTTGCTGTAGAAAATCCTCTTCCATCGTGCATAATTTGAATTCCTCTTCGCAAAGTATTACCATTACCTAGCCAAGTTCTGTTCTTGTAGAAAAGACTTTCTTCTGTTTTTTATTGGCGATTGACCCATCCAGTTGTGATTTTTTCGTGACTGTATAACAAATGCATTGGAACAAGCAATATCAAGTAAATGTAGAAAGTGCCGCAGAGGTCATCTTCTAGTAGCTCTTTTGCAGGTATACTCTCGGATTATTTTGTCTACAGCATCTACGCCAGTTTTTATCTGGTTGTAGGAAAGAATAATTTCGGGTTTAAACTTCTTGTCTTCTCCAACTATCTCATGTTCGTGGTGGAGCAAATATAGCAAGACGACAAATTTTTTAGGTTTAGTAATATGAGAAACTACCGTCATGTCCTTTCCAAATCTAAAACCAGATGAATATGTAGCACATGATTGAATATTCAAAAGACATTTCTTTATTGACACGTAAATCAAATGGTTATGGTTATTATAAATATTATAAATACAGGTGAGTAACAAAGTTACAACACCGAGTCTCGCGCCCTAGTGTCCCGCGCCCTAGTGTCTCTGCGCCCTAACGACCCACGCCCTAGTGCCTTCGCACCCTTGTGTCTAGCGCCCTAACGGCCGCGCCCGAATGTTCTTGACCGACGTGTTGTTGAGCTAAGACAGGAAATATGTGCGTTTTTGAAAGAAGAAAATTACAAAGGTGCCGAGAAGTTTGTTGACAAAGTGTTCATAATGAAACTGGCTTATATGGCTGACGTTTATGAAAAGCTAACAATTTTAAAAAGCCAGTTGTGAGGAAATAATACTCATATATTGCAATTGCCAGATAAAACAAAGGGCTTTTCGTGAAAATTCGAACTTTGGCCAAACAAGATAAACAGTGAAAACACAGAAACGTTTATTAATCTAAACTCATTTATTAACGATAACAAACCAAGTCATATAATGTATGTGTTATTTTTGGATGCATAAAACATCATTTATAAACGGTATCTCTTATGATAGTTTTCTGGTCAAATACGAGTGGATAAGAAACTCGTTTGAAGTTACACCCACAGATTTATCGTTGGGAGAAGAGGAACAATTCATTGATTTAATATTAAGTAGCCTGGACAAATTATGCAGTGCGAAACAAACGCGTTTAAGTAACTAGTTTGTTTAAATAAACGGTTAGTAATATACATTTAGTTTCAGCTTGTAATCGTAAGTACATTAAATATGCAATATTTAAAAAATATGGTAAACATTGAGCTTTAAGTTAATATGTTCTGTATTAGTTTCAATATACTAATTTTCGTTTAACAATCTTGGGAAACGCTGCCGTATCGTATAATATATTACTTACATAGATCCAAACGCAGAAAATTATAAGACATTTAGGCAGACAATGTAAAATAGAACTGTACAATAGGGTGGAACAATTTAAAAAATATTTTTATATTAAAACCCCTGGGGTCCTAAAATGTTCATTTCGGGTAAAGATTAAGTTCTAAAAAAAAAAATTTGCGAACAAAAATTGTCTTCATGCTGCGCACGTCGCATGACGTCACCATACAGACAAGTGTGTTGCGTAAAGTGTAAACATGCATATTTTGGACTGATTTTTTTTGTATCTTCATGATAACTCCGGAAAAAGCCGTCGAGAGCCGAGGCATCTTAATATTTCATTTTTAAAAACTTTTTTACAATCGCTCCGGTTTATCCGATCGTTCTGCTGCGACAATAGTCAGCGCCGTGTTGGAAGATATTGGTCTGGTAACAAAAAGTATCACCTCAAATGTAGTCGATCGCATGACAATAGGAAGAGCAAGGAAAATAATGCGATTAAAGTTAGGCAAAGAGTTACTAGAAGATGAAGCTGATTTTGGTCTATATTTTGATGACCGAAAGGATAGGAGCTTAAGACAAGACTTTGTTGATGGAAAATATTATCGCAGTATAATAAGCGAGGAACATGTATCGCTGATAAAGGAACCACGATCAATTTATCTTGGCCACGTTACGCCAATCTCTGGATCCGGCCTAAATATTACAGCAAGTATTACAGCCTTCCTACAGAAACATCAAATACATGTATCAAGAATTGCTGCAATTGGATGTGATGGAACTGCGGTAAATACTGGTACGAAAAGCAGTGTCATTAGTCTTTTAGAAGAAGAACTAGGAAGACCGTTACAATGGCTCATATGTCAGTTCCATGCGAACGAATTACCACTTTGCCATTTATTACACCACCTGGACGGCAAAACAAGAAGACCCCACGGATTTTCAGGGCCCATTGGAAAGCAGTTAGATAACTATGAGAGCCTTCCTGTTGTAGTATTTGCTAAAATTCAATTTATTGTTTCTGCGAATTTTGATCAATCTGATCTCAGCATCGATCAAAAATATTTGCTGGAAATGTGTCACGCTATATCTGTGGGCTATTGCCCATCAGATTTGGGTCAAAGAAATCCTGGAAAATTATCACATGCTAGGTGGTTAACTACTGCTAATCGTGTATTACGATTATATGTTGCTACAAATGAGCTCTCTGAAAATCTGAAAACGCTAGTGACATACATAATGCGAGTTTATGCGCCAATTTGGTTTAGCATTAAATCAGAGACTTTATGCACAAATCATAGTCATCCAGAGGAATGGATACTTCGGCCACCCTGAAAACATACTTATCGCTATGCTGTCTGATGAAAGGCCAACTGTTCGAAAATTGGCTTATAGACGAATACTTAAAATCAGATCTTTTAATGAAGACTGATTCAGAAACAGTCACAACATTTACCATTCCTGATTTTAATTTTGAGGCATCTGATTTTGTCGATTTAATTTTTTGGAGCACAGTCGAAGTATCTGAACCACCACTAACATTTAACATTCTAAATATAGAAGATATTCTGAAAAAAGGCATCGTTGATAAGGCTTCACTGCCATACTCAAGCAGTTGAAAGAACAGTAAAGTTAATTACTAAAGCATCAGCAGCAGTTTGTGGAGAAGATTCTTCTGACGGTTTTGCCCGAACCACTCTAAAATCAAGAACTTTGATGCCATCTTTCGGAACCAAACCAAAATATCGTACTAATGTTTTTTATATGCATTTGTTGACTTTCTTGCGAAGTATGTATACGATTTTTGTATTTTTAGTGATGTTTATTACGCATGGAATAAAAATATTAAAAAATCACGAAGAAATATTTTTTCCATGAAAAAAAAGTTAATAGTTATTATTGCCTAGCGGTGCAAAATTATCACTTAGTTGTAAAACGTAGTACCTAAAAAATGTTATACTTATATATCACAATTGTTTTCATACTCCGCAAGACATTTTTTTAATTATGACGTCACCTGGCTTGCGCAACATGAAGGATTTTATTTTTCTTTATTTTGTTTGTGCCATAATTATTTTCACACTGTTTAGCACCTTTTCTAGCCCCAGGACACTCAAATAAAAAATACTTAAATATTCCTATATGCAAATGTTCCACCCTACTGTACAATACAGAGCATTGAAAATTTTATCATCTGGGGACAGTAATCATTTTCTGAACATGTAATTCACTACTACTGCTACTACTACTATTACTGGAGTACAATAGTTTGAGGTTCAAGTAGGTCTATTATATCGAAAGTGTTCTCATGGGTGAATTCAACGTTAAATTTTCGTTATTGGCGAAAAACATCAAAATATCTGACCTCAAAATATCGATTTTAATTGAATGATACGGAATTTAAAGGCATACTCTTCCTAAACCTTCAGTTGTACAGAAAGTATCAATAATGTTAAAAAAATCGACATTCTATTTCTGATCTGATCACTATGGATTTTAATGTAATACAAGAGATGTAATTTTTTTATTTTTTAGTATGTGAACGGGATAAACTATAACTATTTTAGGAAGATTTTCGCAACTACTATCTGTTGTGTTAGATATCGTGTTCATCTAGTTTTAATTATTTATTTAGATATCTACTCGGTTTTAATTAATTATTATTTATTTACTTGGAACGCGCTTGAGAGATAATAATTTTCAAATGAAGTAATTGCCTGTAATTTTTTATTTA
>JABXWE010063601.1:0-11090 GCA_014611495.1 Limonius californicus
CGTAAGAAATACAGTCCTCAAAAACACTAACACGAACTTCCTATAGTGCTTAGTTTCCTCACACGAGACACTTAAAAAATATTATACTTGGCAACGTTGACGATGTCTTTGCATTTATGGAGAATTTAATTAGTAGGCCGACATTACATGAAGCATTTGACAAATGTCGAAAAACAAATTTTCTACTTTTCATCACAATACCATGGCCTTGCACTGTTGTCAAATGTAGTATTTACGAAATTTATCATTTTTAACAGTACTTCCAGAAGAGCAACTAGAGCGTCAACTCAATATTAATCTTTACATAATCAAGTGGCAGTCAGTCACGTATCGGCAGATACGTGCAACTTTAAAGTTCTCGTTATTGTTTCCATGAAATTCTGTTTTAAAGATATGACCTTTAACACTCTCGTACAAGAAAACTAAGCTCCAAATACCTACTTTTTTTTTAAGATTTGTATTAAGCATTCATAAAGGAAAAATTCTACCTGAAGCTTTTAAGGCATTTAAAGGACACCCTGTATAAAAAATAGCATTAAAAAAGTGTGGTTCATTAATTTCAGTTTTTCAATATTAAGTCTTCATCCGCTTAATTACTTCGTTGCTATGGTAAGCAACTTTTGTTTTTAATTAAGGGTATGTTTTCATGCCTAGATTCAGCAACTGCTGTTTCTTTTTCTGGTAGTTTTGTTAGGGTTACCTATCAAAGCTTTTGGTTGAAATATATATTGAAAAACATTAAATAGTAGGTACATAAAATCTTATACTACATTATTTTCATTCTATACTATCGCGGTTTTTCTCCTTTTGCGTCCTCCATCACGATCTTTCGCTGTGCACAAAAAGGTCTCCCCCCTTTCCATAAATTAGGCATCTGTAATAGCTGCAACCCTTTTACGAATCGCGACTGCAAAAAGAAATTATAAGTTAATTTTTAAATTGCTATTTTTACTTAAATAGAAAAACACCTGACGCATTCACAATATTTGCTATAAGAAGATATACCTTTTTTCTTAAGTTTGCACGCTCGAAGAGTAGACATCTGTTTCTGTAAATTATGCATAAAGTAGCAATAATACATATACTAAATATAGTTTATACTTACTTGCAGTAATAAACTATAAACACTTCCAACACAATTACTTACAGTCAGAACACTCTATAATTAATTCGTAGTATACTATAATAAGAAAATGACTGTAGAATTAAACTGTTGCTTGACGGACACTGAACTGAACACTGAAAAATTGATATTTAAGTAAACTGACTAATCCTCCAACACGGCACAGGTAGCAAAACGTGCCCTTTCTTGTCAAAATGTCAGCGGCGTCGCCAGTAGTGATACTGTTTTAGTGTTCAAGGAACATTTACAACTAAAAATAATAGAAATTCACTTATTTTCTAAAATTTCGGGTTTTGTTAAGGTGTTTTTGTTCTAGTCATTTTTATACAGCGGCACAGCGTTATTACCGAAATTTGTTGTTCTTATTGATGAGACTTTTTAAGGAGGATGCGTTTGAAACGCATTTATAATGGGTTTTTTCCGATGCTAATTTTCTAGTGCTATTTTCGTGGCATTTTTTTAAATTCTTGTCGAGGTTTTCTTCTGGTTAGAAGGTTTCAATCAAAATACCCTTCAGAAATATCGATTACGAATTAACAAAACAAACATCACAACTTAATAGAGTAATAAAACAATTTAGATTATCATTTTATTTTTAATAATTTTAGTAGGCGTACTGAATTTGACAAGGTAGTTTAATTCTAAGAAGTAAAATAAAAAAAAGTAGGATGTATTGTATTTTAGTTCGTTTTTAGGTAACATCTAGTAACGCCGCTGGAATGAATACAACTATTTTCATTTGGGAAATTCTAAGACAAACTGCTTTTGCTTACGTTTTATCTAATATTACTCATCTCTTTGAAATTTCTATTATAAGGTACCTACTGGTTTTCATTCACAGTTTTATGACGCACACTCTTCTTGTATTTCTTTGCTATTCTTAATTATATACTACACCAGGGAAGAAATTTGAATGCAAAAGCTGGCTTTTACCAAGTCTGTAAATTTACCGAATAGACGAATGACGTCAGTTCCTTTTACTTAAGTATAGGCTTAGAAATACCACCAGTACAATGAAGCTAAGACGGTTTACGATTTGTGGCATTTCTGAACCTTTGTTATAAGTTTGTAAAAATACTAATATATGCCATATTATTTATACATGGTGTAGGAACTTTATCAGTATGTTTTTTAAAAAAATGTATAAGTACATCGTTATTTACAAAAAATAGGTTATTCAACATGAGCAACAAGCGTGAAAAGTCGAAAAATACTTTAAAAATGCCTAAAAATAGCATAACACATTCAGGTGCAAAACATTTTGCGAGTACCTAAAAATGTCAGTTTAAACAGCATATATAATTCGATATTTTGCAACAACCAGTACACATTACAAATTATTACAATTATTTTATGAAATATGCTCGTATGCACTTGACAATTTAAATTTTATTTTTCAAAGTCAAGGCTATTACGAAAATAAGCTTAGAAGGTGAAAAGCGTTTCATGATTTTCTCGGAAACGGCTAAACCCATTGAAAATATAATTACCACATTAATTATCCTAAATAAATAATTTATGTAACATATTTTTCTCTAAAATAGTTAGGGGAGCTAATATATATTGGCTGGCCAATATTGCTTAACTATGGTATTTCATTTATTGGTTAAATACTGACTTTAACTCATAATTCTTATATTGGTTTCAACACATCCATCTAATGCTGCGCCAACATGTTTAAATATATATTGTAAATACATTGTTGGTTTTACATTGGCGATATATCGGCTAGCCAATGTTGTTCTACTACGGTTTTGCTTTTATTGGTTAAATATTGGCATTAACTCCGAATTCCTATATTGGGTTCAACATGTCTGTCCAATGCTGTGCCAACACGCTTAAATATATATTGTAGACGCATTATTGGTTTTACATTGGCGAAGTATTGGCTGGCCAATATTGTTCTACTACGGTATTTCATTTCTTGCTTAAATATTGGGTTTAACTCTGAATTCCTATATTGCTGCCAACATGTTTGCCCAATGATGTACCAATATGTGCTGCACGATAAAATGTTGAGCCAAGGAACGATACATATCCAATATTGAACCAATATTGGTAAAGCATTTGGTGCTACTTGGGGAGTCTAACGCGGAATTTTACACTAAAGTTTGTGATTTCGTCCTGTACCGTAGTTATTTCGAGGTCACGATGAATCACCTGATTTGGGACGTACTATGGAGCATTCGTGATGGTTCGTAACACCTTTGACTGGAAGCGTTGAGGATTGCCAGGTTGGAGTTGCTCGCTGTACCCTACAGCTGAATTCTGTAAGTCCATACTGGCTTTAGTGTTAGCAGTTTATTTTCTAATGAAAGCTGGGATGTTCGGCCAATAAGTCAGTACATTTTCCTGAATTTGAGTCCCAATTGTTTCCTTTTTGTCCATATGTGTTTTTTCCAGGTGAGACGCCGATCAAAATGTATTCCAAGGTATTTCACATCCTGGGCTTGTGGTAGTGGTTGATTATTTATCGAGACTGTCTGACAGGTTTCCTTACGCATGGTAAACGTCACATGAGTAGATTTTGATTCGTTTGCCTTGATTCGCCATCTTTTGAGCAAATGCTGGATCTTATTTACATGCGTCTGCAAGTCGCGCGACGCCATGTTTGGCTCGGTATGCAATGCCAGTACGGCCGTATCGTCAGCAAATGTTGCGATTGACGTAAGCCTAGTTGTCGGTAGGTCCGCCGTGTATAGGAGGTACAAAGTTGGTTCAAAACACTGCCTTGTGGCACTCCCGAATTGACTGGATATAGAGGTGAAAGCTCTTCCTGAAATTTTACGAGAAAATACCGATCGGAGAGGTATGACTTCAACACTCGGTAGTATTCATGCAGAAGGTTGCTCTTGATTTTAAAAAGCAGGCTGTCGTGCCAAACTTTGTCGAACGCCTGGGATAAATCCAGAAACGCTGTTGAGCAGTATCTTTTGTTTTCTAAGTCCCTACTTATGTTTGCAACTTCGCTGTGGACTTGTTCTATGGTTGCGACTAAATCCGAATTGATGTTTCGGTATTATATTGTTACTCAGCAGTATGGGCCTCATCCTTTGTAGAAATAGTTTCTCGAAGATTTTTGACAGAATCGGCAGAAGACTTATTGGCCGCTATGATGCAACTTCTTCCGGGGGCTTATCAGGTTTTGGGATAGCTATAATCTATGCTACTTTCCACTGACAAGGAAAGTAGCCCAGTCTCAAGACTGCATTAAATATTATGGCAATAAATTTCATACCTTTGTCTGGAAGCTGTGTTAACTCCCTTCCCAAAATTAGGTCATATCCAGGCGCCTTTTTGAGGTTTAAGTCGGTCGTGATTGTTGATCTTATTTCGCTCACTCTAAACTTATCAATTGGTAAGCTCATTTGATACGGGCTTTCCAGCATCTGATGAATGTCGCTTTCTTCTTCATTTGGTATCTCGCGCGGGCAAGGCTAGAAAACCTTTGCCAGGTGGGTTACAATTGCCATAGCTTTCTGTTGGTTGGTTTTTGCCCATTGTCCGTCCACAAGTCGTATGGGTGGAATAACTTGCTGAGGTTGCTTAATTCTTTTAGTGTCTTTCCACAATGAATAATCCGTTGCTTCTGTAGCTGACAGGTTTGCCAGATAGTCTTGAATTGCCTGGTTCTTTAGATTACTTAAGAAGTCTTTGAGTACTCTGGTTGCTTGATTGAATCTACGATTATCTTCTGGGACTCTCGTATAGTGCCATCGTCTTCTTACACTTCTATTCTCGGCGATTTTTTCTTTTACAATCATTGGGCAATTTTCACCGTCATTGTGTTCTTTCTGGTTTGGGGTTTCTTGCCATCCAGCTTCCTGTATGGCTTTGTTAAGCGATTCAACTGCATTGTTCACATCCTCCTCGGTTTTTAAGGAGATATCTAGTGATATGGATTCGTCTATCATATTTTTGAAGGCGTTCCAGTTTGTTTTCTTATTGCTAAGGGAAAAAGGTCTTTGCTTGATTTGCACTTGTGTACCAGCTGTGATTTAGCAGTACTCTGTCTTTGGGTGTAATCAACCTGGAGCCCCACTGTAGGTGTTTGACGTTATAATTGCTTCCCGCGATAAATTTATTACCAAGGGATCTGCCGTACTGCTCAAATTGTTCTTACGTTCGTGTCTGGGCGGGCAATAGACTGCTGAAAAGGTTATCGGGCCTACCCAATCTTCCACTGCAATGCTAGTGACTTGTAGGTATTCTTGTTTGAATTTATCCAGTTCATGATGTTTTATAGAATTTTTTACAATGACAGCTGTTCCGCAGTCTGCAGTGCCATCTGGGTGTTTTGTGTCACAGATCGTGAATTTTGGTATTTTTAGATAGCTTCTGTTGGTGAAGTGGGGTTCAGTAATTAACATGATGTCTATATTTTGGATTGTTATGAACGATTTAATTTCTAGTCCATGTTGAGACAAGCCATTGGCGTTCCAGATAGCTATTTTGAGAGGTTGGGCCATTATGTTTTTTGGCAACTACGGTTGTCAGTAGGTTTAGCATGGTGCTCATTTGTTCCATGGGCCCCTTTATCATGTGTTTAGATTCGAGCATGTCGTTTGAAGTTTGAAGGAAACGGTATACAAATCTCCGACGGTCATTTGCTAGAACCAACGGACCTTTTCTGATTTAGAGTTCAGTTTCTTATTTAAAAGTGACTAGGTCTTCAAGTCCAAGCTTAGTAGTTAGTCTTTTTCCTTAGAGACAATAGCCTACATAGCTCCACCTATTGCTGAAAACAGCGGAGATGCATGTTCTAATCAATTCTCCGGCTATGTATTTGTTAAACACCAAATATCTTTGATTTTAATATTCTACTGTTAGGAAATTGCACAATTATTATCAATCTTATTACCCTAGACAACGGTAATATAAGTTTTCACGAAACTTCTTAGAACGGTTTTACACTAAATGAAAAACGGATCGGAATGGAGTATACCCGTAGGTTTTTACTGTGTTGCAAAAGACCGATCACTTCATTTGATTGGGAAAGCGGCTCCATGTGTAACTGATCTTGAAAAATAAAGAAGACAATCTCCTACTGTAAGTTTTCTTAGTAGAGTCGATGCAACATGTGTCGTCATGCTTGTTTACAATTACTTGGTTTAGTATATGGAACGGGTTGCTTGTATAACATAATGTAAAGACAGCAAATAAAACACGATATTTTTAAGATGTTTATTTGTGTAATGCAGATTTATATTTGTTTATTAATGATCTTATGATGAATGTAAACACCAGCAGTGTTACAACAATTTAATGAGGCAGTACTGTAGAGATGAAAACAAATCCTAGCCCTGTAACAAGTACTGCTGTTGCAAAGAGTAATCCAGAAGAAATGCCTTTTCCTGGTATAAACTACTACTTCCCGTCTAAGCACCTACACGTCTAAAGCACAAACATTTCCATATATTCCAGCTACGCTTATCGCTCTTTCCGCCCTGAGTGCATTGAAGTTACGACGTATCACAATTTTGCTGAAGGTATCGGATATTTCCTGCAGAGGAAACTAGAATCATTTTGAGTAGTTTAGAATAAACTACTTCAGTAAGGAGTACTAAAATTCAGCTTTACCATAATACTTAGTATATGCAATGGTAATCCTGTTTCATCAAGTTTTTTTCAAAGTGGTAATGCCATGCTCGTGTATAGGTCTAGTCAGCACACTGATTAGATTCGCGTTAAACAAGCTACATATTTGTAACCAAAATAGTGCACAAAATAACGCCAACAATTTGATGGTATTTGTTCTTGGTCTTAGATTGTCAGCACCACAAAGGAATATAGCTACAATAGATAAAACACATCTCCAAAATTTCTTGATACACAAGTAAAGTAACATTGATTATATCAAAACTCCAGAGCAGTTCAAAAGTACTCTTTAAACTGCTGTTTGACCGCTAAAAAGTTTCCTCTGGAGAACTAGTTTCTGTTCCACTGTGGACTCCTTTTAAGCTTAGTTAAGGTATAATTTAAAAAACTATATTTATTTATGTAAAACACATAAAATCGGTTAAATTTAGACGACATCTGAATGGGTTTCGCAGTATTTAAAATAACACGCTGATTTTCTACTAAGCAGTGAGAAATCTATTTCGTTGTGTAAACTAAAGGAGATACTGTTGTCGTCTGAAAACATATTTTTAATTGTACTTCTCATACATAACGTTAATTCTGACTTAATTTCGGTATAATTTGGCAGATAATTGAAATTATGTAGCAGACACATAAATAGCAGCAAATGTATAGGTTTCTTATACATATCTGTAATTTACCTAACAGCAACGTAAGGTTCTTCTGCATAATCCACGGTACGTAACCAGTAAATTGTGTCGATACACCTATGTGTATATATAATGATAGTATTTCCTAGTTCATAAATAAGCAACTACTTCAGAGTGTTTTCAGTCACGTGTTTACAGGGACTGGAATTGTTAAAATATCAAACTCTAATTATCGATAATACCCACAGTTTCATCAAAAATATCTTTAATTAACCAAGATGTAATGTGACGGGCGTAAAGGAACGTTCTCCCCTAAAGTCATTTTATTATGTAATGAACCTCGTCCATCAATATCTTCTCTTCAGAGACAAAAACTTATAAAACTTATTTATGATTAACTTTACACATTCCTGATTAGCTCGGATTATTTCATACGAATATGCGCTCTATTATAATATTCTTATAATTTATTCCGGTATTAAATGACCTTCTTGATTATTTTATCAGTAGAAGTAATCATAGCATGCCGGTCTAGGTGGTCTAGTGGTTAGCGCATTTGCCTTTAGATCCAAGGGACGCGAGGTCGAACATGGCCGACGTCGGTGAGATTTTTCCAGCGGGGAAAAATTGGAAAATTCGCCTTCTGTCGGATAAGAAGTAAAACCGTAGGTCCCGTACCACTGCGATGTGTGACATGTTAAAAATCACTATTCGAGTTGGAATTACCCCAAATAGGCAAAATTCCTAGTTAGGGCGTACAATGGGCCAAATATAGCGTAAGTGCATAGAGATGCTTAAAAAACCGCGTCCTATACCCCACTCTTTCAAATCAACAATCAATCATAGCATTCCAGCGCCACCGGCATTCTTAGTTCTCCTTGATAGTTCTATTTAAATGTTTTAATTTTTTTACAGATGCCTACAGTTGTCTTCTTTAGCCGCTGCAGCAGATGTAACCAGAATGTCCTCATCATCTCATCTTATCTCTCTTTCATTGTATATTCTTAGAATATCATCTGAAATGCTGCACGATTTATTTCTTACAAGATACCATGAACTATAACAAATGGTCTGCGATAAGGAACTAGTAGCCATTACACCCATCACAGCACAGCATTTCAGTCTAGCAAATCTGTATAGACAAGCATATACGATCTCGTCTCGAGAATCGAGAGAGGGCTGCTTCACAAAACTGATTGCATTGCCAGCATTAGCGTTACTAATGCTATGAGAGCTACGTTAACTGCAGCACTAGCTGTACTCCTGGAACTTACCCCTCTACATTTGCTAGTAGTGGCGGAAGATGAAGAAGATGCCCATAGGGTTTGACGAACCGGAATTTGGGCGACACACATACGAACACACACTCACACATACACACACACACACACACATTTATGGCCACCAGACGATGCTCACCTCTGTAAGAAACACATAAACTCGTCAACAATGCGCTCACACCACATGGGTCAAATGTAGATGTTTGGACGAAGACTCTCTGTGCTCTATTAGTCTAAGGAGAATAAGAAACAACACTCAGAGAGATTAATCTAATTGAGAGGACCTATATGCTACATAAATAGGTCCAGAGAGTGTGACTCAGTGGAAGCTAGCGTCTATGGACACAGATCGACAACCAAGTTAACCTACCCGTTGGGACATCTACAGCAAACTTTCAGGCAGAAGTCTAGGTACTTATAAGCAGTGTCGAAGAAACATACAACACTACTGCCTAAACATTATTAACTCCGACAACCAAACCATATTAAGTACCTTAAAATATCTCAAACAAAAATCTCAAGACTACACGGGCTACATGGACATGCCGGTATTGTTGGGAATAAAGAGACAGCTACTCTGGCAAGAAGAGGGGACGAGAGACCCCGCATCGGACCAGAATCTCCACTAAGAGTCATTGCCAATACCACAAGATGACATATTCAGCAGAATCTAATCAGGAAACATTCCAGCTTCTGAAAAACTGAAACTTGTAGGCAAGTGAAGCAGGCTTATTATAAGCCCATCGCCTTAAGTATCCAAGAAATTACTAATTTGGAGCAGAAACTGCCAGGCAGATGATGAGCCTTTCACTGCACTCTGAACAAATATCTAGCCACTATTGAGTTTGGAATCAACGCTGTCTGTCATAAATGCGAAACATAGGAACAAACCTCATACCATATGCTGTATGAATACCCTATTTTCGTGGCACTCAGGCACTTGGGGCTCGGATTTGCGAACCCTGGAGATATATACGATCTGCCAATAAGTAATATGTGAGGTTTCTGCAAAGCAGCCGGCCGTTTGACCGCTAAGAGTACAAAAAAAAGTACAGTAAGACCTACTGCCTATTCATTCATTTGGCGGAGCAAGTAAATGCTCCACTCAGACAATGAAGATCCATTGTACAACCGCCGCGCTTCTGGCCTGTTGATAATTTGAAGGCTGGCAGCTTGCTGATAAGCTCTCGGGTTTCAGCAAATCAACTCCTAAATGCTTGTGTCTAAGGACTATGATCCTAGAACAGGTAGTCAAGATATAGAAGGCTGATTCCTCCCTGCAGAACCTGCTTGCGGGGTTCTGGACTAGCCCTATCTGTGCTGGAGTTTATTAAACATTCTATGACCAGATAAGAAGCCGACCACGATTCTAACGTGCTTCCTGCTAAATCCAAAAAACTGTTTGGTGCGACATGGCGAAGGACTTTAAGTCTTTAAAATAAGTACGAGGCTTGTTCAACTTAAACCTATTGTTGATCAACTTAGCCTTAAAAACAAATGCAATAATTCAAAAGATGTTTATTAATGTTAGTAGTGTTTGTAAGCAACACATTAATAAGTTTCTGGCGTTTAAATTTGATTCTGACTTTTAAAACTTCGATTTTGAAATGGCGCTTCTTGTTGAAAATCCGTACAAATTTGATCAGCGTGCTGTTCTACAACTTTTATGAGCTGAAGGTGTGCAGCTGTTGCAGATTCATACGCAAATGCAAGCAGTGTATGGATATGCATGTATTGTGTACCCAACTGTGAAGGGATGGTGCCGAAAATTTAAGAATGGAAAAGAAGGGACTATGGATGAGCCGCGGCCAGGTGCACAGTGTCCTGCATTAACAGAAAACAATATAGCATGTGTGAAAGGCCTTGTTAGAGAAAATCGTAGAATTTCAATTAGAGAAATTTGATAAATTATTAATATTTAATTTTTTATTTTTATTTATTTAATTTAATAATTAAATATATGATCTGTCCATAGTATTGTTCGTAATCTGGTTTACAGCAAAGTTTGTTCGCAATGGATTTCTTGTCTCTTGTATAATGAACAAAAATGCTTGCGAAAGGCTTACCTCTTGTTATGTTCATTTTAAAAATTTGCCGCTTTATAGGGATTAATTTCTTAATTTAATTGCCGCTTCATAGTAATCGAAATTCTGTTCTAGTGGCCGTTTGAATGTTGGTTACAGTTTCGTTATTTCGTTTATCTTAAAAATTGAGTTATGGAAGGCCGGTTCCCTTAAACCTTGAAAGTTTCTTTTGTGGACTCGATTTGCTGATCGAAAACACTTCCAGGAATTTCTTTGGTAAACAGTGCTAGCTTGCAGGAAATCGTTGTAGGCCTCTCGGCAGTCGCAGTCGTTCTGGAATTCTTTTCATAATATTACAAATGATGGTGCAATTTTTTTTTTTTTGGGGAAATGGAGATTCCCGTTGCGTTTTTACGTCAGCCGTCAGTCAGCC
>JABXWE010063610.1:0-14917 GCA_014611495.1 Limonius californicus
AGGTACCTAAACACAATACTACCTTATAATAATAGAAGCTCAAATGTTGATCCATAAAAATCCAAAACAACTCGATATATAAAATTTATCCAAAAACAGAAAAATTGTAGATTATATATAATAATCATGTCTACACCTAAGTTTTTATTACAATATACATTAATTAATTTTAAACTATTGTAGTACTTTAGACCACCTTTTGTTTTTAATAACTAATTCACACCTTTTCGGCATGGAACTCAGCAGTTTTTGTAATTATTCTTTGGTAATGCAGTGATCTTCTTCGAGTGGCTTATCTCTTACGAGACGTAGCTATCTTCTCTCCTATGTCTGTGTTGCACGTTGTTTAAAGTACCAAAGACATAGCGGACCTACAGCTTAACGTGGGCTTCGAACCACGGGAAGTGTTAACACTGCTACTCCACAGAAGGTTTACTAGGCGGAATACCTCTTTGGTTTGCCATTGTTTTGCAAGGCAGAATGGCCGTTAAAAATCCGACGTTCCGGTACTGGGACTTGAGCCCAGGACCTTCGACGTAGAAGTCTAACGCGCTAGCCTCTAGCTCACGGCCGCCTCTTGCAGTGATAGCAGGCATGAATTAGGGTTTCGATTAATTCCACTTTTTTTCTGGGTCTTTTTCTTGAAATAATGTTCAAATCTTCTGCCATAAGTTTGCTTTAGGATTTAGGTCCGGGGATTGTGCCGGTCTGTCTATTATTTTAACTTTATTGGTCGATATCCTAGATTGAACAACCTTTACTATGTGGTAAGGAGCATTATCATCTTGAAAGATAAAGGTTTCGTCAGAAAATAACTCTTTTCACTAGGCAGCATCTTCTCCTGCAGGACATCAATGTATTTGGTTGCATTCATCATGCCAGATACAACATGCAATATACTAACACCTTCATGACTATCATGACAGAGGTTGGCTGTTTAATTGTTGGCAGAACACACTGTCGTGAATTCTTCTCCAGGAAATCTAACATATGTGTTTCTAGCATGATTCTTAATCTTAAAGGTAGATTTAACACTAAATAATACCTTCTGCCATTGTTCTTCCGGGCTTTGCAACCCCTAAGTCCAGATTTAAGAAGCCTCCATCTTACAGTAGAAGTGCATATACCTACACCAGTAGCTTCGGATCATATGTTGGTTAAATATGCCGAATTAAGACTTCTCTCTGCCTGGCTCGTCCTCCGCAGCACACGGTTGTCTTTCACTGATGTTTTTTTTTGACAGCCACTGCGGGTTTATCGTCAAATTTTTCCCGTCTCAGAGTATTTTGTGATCATTCTAATAACTGTGCATTGATTGCATTGCAATTTCATAGCAATTTCGCGAATGGAAGCGCCTTGTTTATAATGAAAAATTATTTCATATCGTTTTTCATCCGATAATATGAACGGCTTCTATTCGGATGGTATTTTGTCACTGTTGAGGACATACAAAATGTAATTAAATAATCCATAGTACCTGCAGGTACTCATAACATAATAAGTATTGCTCCTAATTAAGCTTTCAAGTTTCACGTTAAATGCCTTTTAATGATTCCATTAGACAATGCGCGAATAACTGATTATCGATTTTAGATAAGAACTTCCCTTAGTTATTTTCTAGGGAGTTCTAAGTACCTAATCAAGAGATAAGTTGTTAAGATAGTAATTATCATCAATTATTGAAAGTAATTTTGGAAACTATGCCAAGAATGTAGCTAAATTTCAAGAAATAATTATTTTCTTGGTTGATGCAGAACTTTTTCACACCATTGTATTTCATTGCCGGAAGTGTTATAATTATATCTATAGTACCATTACTTTTCAATGAAACTGGTACGAAAATAATAAATCGATGATAAGCCTCGACACTGCGCAAACGGTACAAACGAGGATAACGATAATAATAATAATAATAATAATAATAAGAGAAACTGAAAACATCCTCCACAATCGACAATCGCCGAAAAAAATTAAGTCACAGATATTAAGCAACACGTCTTGAATGTTTTGAATATTAATTAAGATACTACGATATTAGTTATATTGATTAAAGATATTATGCACCAACAATACCAATGCAGTTTACATTTGCAGTCGGAACGTTCATATACAACACCTTGAAAAATATAATTCTTCTTTTGGAGGCGATTGATGGTCACTGAGAACCCCTACATTATAAACATACGTAATTTTCCATTAGTATTTTGAGTATTAGTCGTTTTCCGTCACAAATATTTGATTTTAGGAAAATTATCCCTACTAATTACCATTCTAAAATGTAATACCAAATATGAAGCCAAGAACGCTTAAATTACATTAACGAACCTTATTTTCTATTCTTTTTTAGACATTTATATATTTTTTTAATATAAACATTTCTCGGCACGAAATAGAAACCAGTTTATATAGCTTTTCAATTATTTGCTTTTTTAACAACAATGTTCAAAGTCATTATACTACGAAACTTCAATTCATCAAAAGAACTGAAAAATCTCTTTTAACTTTTTCATTTGACGAAAATCTCTTTCCAACGAAGATTGTTTTTATTCATAGCTATACATATAAGATGAAGCTAAATCGGATGAATAATATAGATAGGGCAGCAACTTGTGTTCTAATTCGTTTTGGAAACAACACTAGCATGGGCATAGCGGAGCGCTGCGGACGCCCGTCAAACGGTATTCGTAGTCCAGCACAATCCGCGCGGTCAGTACTTAGATGGGTTGACCAATATAGTGGCAATATGCAACCGATCGTGCTTCGGAGGGTACGTAAAACCGTCGGTCCCGGTTGTCTTACAAACATCGTTGACAATCGTTAACTTTGTAGTGGAACTTCTCTTCTCTGTTCGACGTGTTAGGCTAGCCTCCTGCCCGGCATACGTGCAAAGAGGGCTCATAGAACCTACTGCATTGTAGGTAATTAACAGGCCATTGGTCTATACACAGAAGAAGAAGAAGAAGAAGAAGACTAGCATGGGCATTGTCTTGAGGAATAATTCATTTCTCTTTGCTAAATTTGGCCTTCTATCACTAGTATTTAAGTGCATTTTGACAGAAAACCAATCGTCAGTATCTCTTTAGCATCACATAAGGTCTCTGCAATGACCTTTCCTGCATACTGTAATGAATGGCAATCTTTCCACTGTTTAGGATATAGTTTTGTTTCGCTTGTGTAATGATGATTTATTGTTTAATCTGCTGCTTTAAATCGGAGCAGAAAGTAAGGGATATTGGTTTTTAGAAATCCAAAGGTTTTTTATGGTCTGTATAAACGAAAATAAACTTAACAAAAGCCTAATCGATTGTTGGAAAACGCTACGTACATCTTAGAGGTAGTATATCGTTAGTTGAGTTTATTTAAAATTACAAGTTGATAATACTATTTATGAATTATTCATATGTTGTATACAATACGCGCATTATCTAGAAATATTCTTCATATGTAACGACTTCAAGTTCTCTAGCATACTGGAAAAGCTGGAACTTCTATCAGTTAACTTATATCCTCCCATTTGTAATGAAGTATATGTGGATAAGATTTGAGAAATTCAAATTCGGGGCTTCTAATTTTTCATTATAGGTTGTGATATTCTTTTAGGGTTTACCGGATCTACTAGAAGCTTGGAGAAGACTACTAGGGCCCTTTTTAAGCGAATGCATGTGCCAAACACACGTAGATCCGAAACTTGTAGAAGATATTTTCAGTAAGGGAGAACTTGCTGACGATCCTTGTCTCAAATGTAATTTAAAATGTTGGATAAGGAAACTGCACATTATGAACGCTACAGGATTTATTAGTGAACAAAAGTTGACACAAGTTCCGGGAGTGACACTGCCTATTGCTCGGAAATGCATAGACAATACCATTCTTGACCTATGTCAGAGAGTATACGATCTTGCAACTTGTGCCTTTCGTGAATTAGCATCGCGAGGTCCATCTTAGGAAGAATTGTTGTTACAAAATCAACATTATTTTGCCTATTCATCACAAAACATTGATATAAAAAGCAATAAATAAATAAATAAGTGTGAAAATATTTATATTTAATAGTGTTTCTTCGGTTATGAACAGCACTTGTAAAATGTTTGCGTATCAAATACTTTATCGGAGATACCTCAGCGACACTGCAATAAAATGTGCTTCCAAAAAACTTTCTTGGCAGTAGCAATTTCAGATTTACTGTCTTTCATATTTAATTATTCCAAATACAATTCTTTATTCTTGTATTCTTGTGAAATGAATAAATAAATTAAATGAAAGAATAAAATAATATATATTAATTATATGAGGAGTAGAAAGGTCAGAAGAAAACATGTAGTGAGGTACAAATGAATTTAAGTTTTAGATTTTTGGTAAACAGAATGTAAATTGTTTTGATGAATATGTAATTAGGTTAAACACCCTACACCGAAAGGTAAATGGGGTTAAGATTATATATATATATATATATATAGGAGGAGTTATGTATATCTGTAGTTTTTTAAAACTGCACGATTCGCCGCAAACCATTCACGGACCAACACTTCGCCGAGAACTTTTCGCCAAGAAAGCTTCACCAATTACCATTCCCTGAAGCACGATTCGCAATGGCACAACTCGTTGCCGCACGATTCGCCGTCAAAAACAGTATACTCATTACAGAACCAAAAAAGTTTTGAGTTTCTTTGAATTGATGCCAGCACACCCTTATATTCTTCATTACATCAAACTCTGACAACTTGTTTCTGAATTGTTAGTTACGCTTGAATCTTTAATAATTGCCTAGACCTAGACGGACATCACCTTTGTGATGAGTAAACACCATGTTAGCACAGAATAAATACCTGGTATTTATTCTGTGATGTTAGTACTATTCTGACCTCTGTCATATCACATAAAGGTAAAAAGTGACCGGAGTACTTAACCATGACTTTCTTATACTTCTAATAATAATATCCGTACAGGTTGGTTTCTCCTAAAGGAACAAACAGATATCTTCTACAATTTTTAGGTTAAATTATTAGCATATGAAAGCATTGCGCCATCTCATAATTACTGAAATGTATAGTTAAACACCACGATAAAATGCGGAATTTCATCTACAACTTAGCGTATACTTTCGGTCTCAATACTATGAAAATTTGTTCGTGGAGAAAGGAGCATAATAATGACATCATTGTTGTTAGAAAGCGTATGGTGTACGTAGAAGGCATATTAATTTTCCAGAAATTACATCTATTATATTATTTTTATAATCCTAAATTGAATGATACATTTGAAAACATTGAAACAAATGTATACATGCAGTGTAGTAATATCGCCAAATCCGCTGCTAGTCAAAGGATGAGGAGAGCAATACAATCTTCGGGCGTTCGAATTCTCCCTTATCCTCTATTTTTTTAATTATTTTTTTATGAAAAATGTGTATTTTCGTAAATCTAATTGTGTTATTATCCTCTAAATACACAATTGTTATTAATTGATGTAGGTAACTTACACCAAGAACGTTTGCTCAAGTCCGGAGATAATCTTATAATAACTTGGGTTACTCTTTGAATGCAAATAGTAAGTCATTTGAACATTTCGTTTAATTTATATTTTTATTTTAGATTATTATTTATAAAAATTTATGTATTTTTACGATGTGTATTTAGAGAATACTAACGCAGTCGGACATACATGAATGAAAAATTTTTACTAAGAAAAATTATAAAAGAAAACACTGCAGGAGAGAGAATTCGAATCGAATCCTTTGCCACTGAGTATGTTGATGGCAATCGCGCATCGGATTTGGTGATATTACTACACTGTAAGTATAAATTTTTTCAAAGTTTTCAAATTGATCGTTTAATGTAGTATTATATTATTATTATATTATTTATTATTATTACAAAAATATAAAATAGATAGCGTCTTTGGAAAATTAATGTCTTTTCTGCGTACACCTGTAACCATTTACAGTTATATTGAATTGTATTAGAAGTTTGCGTTGCATTAGATTGATAATTAATTTTGACAGTTTGAGGCTAAGCAATAAAATATCAAATGTTTAGGTTGTATCCCCAATTTTTATATCCCATGATATGTTGGCTAAGAATTTTAACTGCATTATTGTTATCAGCTGGTGGTGTTAGTGTCGATTATTCAAAAAATGTTAATTTTATCCTTAAGGGGATCCTAGAGTGCCGTGACATTCAAAAATTAAATGTAACTTTTTATATTAACAAACCGTTATATTCGTTTCCCAGTTCCTCTCGCGGTTTGGGGCTGCCTATCTGAACGCTGAAAAGCGATAGGCAGCTAATGTAAAAGGCAATACATATATTGTACGACAACATAAATTGGTAACAGGGTCTTGGAAATGTTAGTTTTATATAATAATAAATCTCTAACAGTTTTCACTGTTAAATTTAAAACCAAATATGAATCCAGAGACACGAAAATTACATGAACGAAACTTATTTAGGAGGCCTTCTGATCGTTGTTTTCGTAGTTTCTTCTACATTCCGCCAATTTCTGTTCACTCATTGTACAACGACCATTCAAATATTTTAAATTATTAGCCCTAGGATCAACAATGTTTCAAAACCATTAAACTTTAACGAAACACCGGTTCCTCCAAGTCTAAAAAACACTCCTGACTTTTTTAATATTTGAAAAAATCTTTTTCCAGCAGAAAGAACTTGTTCAGCAACACTAGTACGGGCAAGTCGTTGTCTTAATGAAAAATGTATTTTGCATCTTTGCTAAATTTGGCCTTCTTCATGAGTAGTTTATCTTAATTTGTCCCAACTGTTCGTATGGTAGTCTCCAATTAATACTGAACCCTGTGGAGATAATCTATCAGCAGTATCTCTTTCGCATCTCAGAAAATCACTTGTAGCAGATTTTACAAACAATATCTTCTTTAGTAGCGAAGAATGGCGATCTTTCCATTATTTAGATTCAGCATGTGTTTGGATTATGTAGTTGTAGACATACATTTACGTTTATCAAATCTGCGCAAACGCTAAGTGCTGTTTTATTTAAACCAAGCCAAACGAAATGAAGTTTGTATACGTTTTTAATCAAATGCTGAAAAATAATATATCAAACACCTTGGGGATGGTTTTCCACACCTATTATCATTATAAATTTAAGTGCAAGTTCATGTAACATACCTACAGCTTTGGTAGTTTCAGAAATCCCTAATCGGTGATCCCCAAAACCATATACCTTTGATTTTTTCAAGGATTTATGGTGTTGGTGCTCATTTTGGACATTCTCTGCGTGAAAAACGTGCTTTCAAAACTACGTTTACATTCGGTAGATCACTTAGATACAGAATGTATACGTGCAGATGTCATATGTTTTGTACCGAAAAGTGTTTAAAGGATCCTAGTATTTTGCCACTGGTGGTGTATTTTTATCAGGCGTTCCTAATTTAAATTATTGATTTAGTATTATTAGTTGCAAAAATGTGTGCTCATTTATCAGAGATAGTTTTTATATGTAACCAATTATAATCCAACATTCAGGAACTGAAGATTCTCTATTTTGTACAAAATTTCAGTAGACGATAAGTTGATAGCATTTGTCAAATTATAATTGGACCGTGTTAATTTTCCACTGTACCCTCTAATATTTTTTAGACCTTACCCGAACTTCAAGCAGCATGGAGAAGATTAATAGAGCCTTATTTAAGCGAATGCATGTGCCAAACACACGTAGATCCGAAACTTGTAGAAGCGTTGCTCAACAATGGAGAACATGCTGATGATGCTTGTTTAAAATGTACCTTAAAATGTTGGGCAATGAAACTGCAAATTATGAACTCTGTCGGATCTATTAATCAACAGAAGTTTTCATTAAAATGTACATTACGCCAACAGTTTTACATTTAAAGCCGTTCGCTTTTCAATTGCTGCTTAAAAAAATTTCTTGTATATATTCTTGCCAACTTAATTAAAATGTGAAAGAATAAACCAAGATGTACTAATAATATGAGAAATTATTTATACCTACCGTATTTTGCCCTGAAAATGTCCTCACATTTTTACGTTACGTGTGTAATAACTGAAGACGGTTTCCACAGCATTCCATTATGAATAAGTTATGGTATCGCCCCAGTAACTACTAGGTACTTAGCTTTTGAGGTCACAGTGTAATCTTATTTTCAAAGTGACAAAAACCCTCTAATTTGTGATGTCATGTACACTGTTATAGTGCATTATGCAAATTCTTGAAAATTACATACAATGTTTACGGAGCAGATATTTATGCTGATTTCCTTGTTACTCCTGATTTTAATGGAAATATGGAAAAGCACTAAAACAGAAGAATCTTTATCATAAAATATGTATGTTCACTGCGACATATACTATGAAAAATCTGCTCGAACAAGACGCTCACCCTACCTAGAAATTTCAAAATATAGTGTCTTAATTCATTTTTGGAGAGCTAAAACCCGAATTTGTACTCACCCAATCTATATCATGTGCTGACTTTGAATACGCTCCATAGGGAAAATACATGCGTTTCTGAAATTCTTCCTGCTCCCCAAGTCGAAAAACGCACCCTAAACTAGGTGTACGCAGAAAAGGCATTAATTTTTCAAAGACTCTATCTATTTTATTTTTTTGTAACACTACATTAAACGATCAATTTGAAAAACTTTGAAAAAATTTATACTTACAGTGTAGTAATATCACCAAATCCGATGCGCGATTGCCATCAACATACTCAGTGGCAAAGGATTTGATTCGAATTCTCTCTCCTGCAGTGTTTTCTTTTATAATTTTTCTTAGTAAAAATTTTTCATTTCTGTATGTCCGACTGTGTTAGTATTCTCTAAATACACATCGTAAAAATACATGAATTTTTATAAATAATAATCTAAAATAAAAATATAAATTAAACGAAATGTTCAAATGACTTACTATTTGCATTCAAAGAGTAACCCAAGTTATTATAAGATTATCTCCGGACTTGAGCAAACGTTCTTGGTGTAATTTACCTACATCAATTAATAACAATTGTGTATTTAGAGAATAATAACACAATTAGATTTACGAAAATACACATTTTTCATAAAAAAATAATTAAAAAAAAATAGAGGATAAGGGAGAATTCGAACGCCCGAAGATTGTATTGCTCTCCTCATCCTTTGACTAGCAGCGGATTTGGCGATATTACTACACTGCATGTATACATTTGTTTCAATGTTTTCAAATGTATCATTCAATTTAGGATTATAAAAATAATATAATAGATGTAATTTCTGGAAAATTAATATGCCTTCTACGTACACCATACGCTTTCTAACAACAATGATGTCATTATTATGCTCCTTTCCCCACGAACAAATTTTCATAGTATTGAGACCGAAACTGACGATCTAGATCTCGGAAGAATGGCGCCCCAAATCGGCAAAAGTTATTAAATTTAATTTTACTTAATTTTTAACGTAACGGATAGCGGTTGCATAGTCAAACGGTAACCAAAATTAAGCAACGCAGGCTCGGGTAGCTAGTAGATATAGATGGTAAATTTATTGGTATGCACAACAGCGACTGGCTTCGGAGGACACGTCATAGCGGTTGGTTCCGGCTATTACTACAGCGGTGGTCGTTACTTAAGTCAGGGACCCTAGCGCAACCCGAAGACTCTGATACCAGGTCCCACCACGCCCGTACGAATGAAAAGAGAATCGTAATATTCCAATTTAAAACCGTATTAACAAGCATACAGTACTGTTAATCACATATAAAAAATTTATACCGTATTAACAAGTAATAATGCTTATATAACACACCGTAGTTGCTGAAGAAATGATACTGTACCACAATATTGAATTAAGCACTGTAGCGGCTTATTTTAAATATTGCATAGAGTGAGGCAGCATTTAATACGTACTACCTACCCATAGTTATAGTTATCTGTACAACTATTCATGAAGGATTCCAATCAAAATATACTATGGGTGTGTATTCGTTTCAAAGGCTATGTGTGTGATACAAAGACGGTTGGTCCATATATTTGTTATATACGTTTGATTTAAAAAGATTTTACCTATCTTCTTTTATCGTTTACAATTTAGCTAAGACATAATCGTGTATAGTATATTTAAAGTGAAGTATTACTGTTTACTATTCGATAAATATATCAGAAACCTAGACGGATTTCAGCTTATTTTGAACATTTTTTTTATAACGTGTTATTATTATGTATTTGATCATTTTTCCTCTCTCATATTCTCAATATGGTAACGAGTTGTGGTCTGGGAAATTAGCGATATTGAAATTGTGACAGAAATGCGTGGTTTGAACATCCAGAAAGCCAAACAAGTTATCCCTACAAAATGTTTGTGTGCGTGTGCATATGTCTAAATCCTCGTATCTCAGAAACAACTGAACCTATCCTTATGAAATTTAGCAAGACGAGGTTAATGAAAATCCATCTGGTGAAATTAGTTCTTGAACCTGCACGAAAACGGAAGTAGAATCTAGACAAGTTCTTTTAGTATCAGTTCTTCCATGCAAAGATTTTTCTAAATGGCAATGGTGAATTTCGCATAATATAAAAAAAGGGCAGCAAGTATCTACTTCCTCTATATGTCGAAGATGTCACAGTCTACTGCAATGGCAAAAATAACTCTTTCATAGAAAACTCTCAGCAATGAAAGTTAAGTAAACTAGTAGAATGGATCAATAAAATTGGGCTACGATTCCCTATGTTTAAATCGCAATGCATCCACTTTTGCTGACTGCCAGGGACTCACACTAACCCTAGCTTAACAATTGAAAATAAATCATTACCATTTCTAAATAAAATTAATTACCTAGGTTAATAGACCAAAAACACCGACGACAACTTAAAGCTGAATGATCCAAAAGGCAAAAGGCCATGAATGGAGAGCCAACACATGCTGATACATTTGTACAGCGCAGTAATACGGCCCAAATTGGACTACTGCAACATCATCTATCCATCTGCACACCCTAAAAACTTGATCGATGTAATCCACAATACTGTAATAAGACTTGCAACCGGTGGCTTCCACACCAACTCTATAGATAGTATACTATGTATAGCGGGCGAACCTCTGCTCGCATGTAGACGCCAACTACTAACCGTGGCATTTGCAGCTAACATAGCAGCAAACCCTAATCATCCTACCTTCAAACACATTCTTCCAAAAGCAACAACTAAACCCATTAGAAATCATCGGAACCTCCATATCAACCACAAAATTAAACACATATCCACCAACCTAGCACTTTCCAAAATCATGAAAAACAGTACCATAAATGCAAGTACTCTTTGGAAAATCCCTTACCTAACAGCCTCCTTGACCGAACAAAACTCCCCAAAGACCACATTCCAAATACATGATCTGCATTAACTCGCTCAGCTTCCAAAAAGTATCGAATCTATGTTCGCGAGAAACCCATTAACTAAAGAAATCCAAACAGAACTCTATAAAATAGCTTCAACGCCAAAACAAGTAGCATTCATATGGATACCATCGCATATAGGAATCTCTAGGAATGCATTTATTGAATATTTTATTTACAAGAAATGTTCAAAAATTATCTCCATTGTATCCCATACACAAAGTCACACGTCGCAGAAA
This sequence comes from Limonius californicus, assembly GCA_014611495.1. NCBI lineage: Eukaryota > Metazoa > Arthropoda > Insecta > Coleoptera > Elateridae > Limonius > Limonius californicus. The sequence continues at coordinate 11,597 of JABXWE010063610.1, forward strand.
AATCGCAGCGTTCTTAATATGGTAGCTGGGTTATTCCTAATAATACCGTGTACACTTAACTAGCACAAGCAATCTGTATCATGTGACCCAAAGGCAAAGATCTAATGGAGTCAGTCAGGTCCGGCAAACGCGGCGGCCATACTACGGGTCCTCCTACTACAATCCATCGTGTTGATAACACCTTGCACGTCTAATATTTAATAGCACATCTTCCAGTAATAAGGGTAAAGAGTTTTCTAGAAAATATTCATAATTCGCACAATCCAAACGGTATGGCAGTACAAATGATCCAATCAGACGATCATTAAGAATACCAGCTATTATATTAACACTAAAACTATCTTGAAAATGTGAGCGTCTTCTTAAATGAGGATTTTCTGCAGCCTATTCATGAAAATTATGATAATCAGTGATACCATCTCATGTGAAAGAAGCTTCATCGGTCCATAAAATATGCGGTAGGTATTTATTATTTTGTACCCTATTACAAAATCTTAAACGAGCTTCAAAATCATTACCTAGAGATTGAATTCTTTGATGATATGGATGTAAGCGAACATTTCTTATTATTCTCCAAACCTGGTTTCTACATATTTCAGTACGCTGTGCAATTTTTCGCACACTTAAAGACGGATCTTCTTGTAATAAATCAAGAACTTGTTCATCATCATTTATGGGACAACTGCATGTCTTCTTCTTCTTCTTCTGTTATTTAGGTCGAAACCTGTTTTTCTTCACGCATTCATTCCTTATGGTGTTTCAATTGATGTGGAAACCCAGCTTCCATCCATCTTTTTAACGGTCTTCCGGGATCTCCTTTTCCTTTTAGTCTTTGATCCCTTGCTATTTTGATTAATCTTTCATCGTCTGCTCTTTGGACGTGCTCATTGCATTTTCTTCTTCTCCCTCTAACGAATCTTGCTACATATCCGATTCCACATTATTCTCTTATATCTCTGCTTCTGACTCTATCCCTACTTGTTTTCCCCACTATCATTCTTAAGGTGCTCATTTCTATAGTCCGCATCAGTTGCTTAGTTCTGCTTGGATCGGCTCTGGTTTCCGCTTCATAGGTCATTGTTGGTATTACCATTGTTTTGCATATTTTTACTTTGCTTTCTTTTGTGAGGTGCATGTCTTGCATTGAAAGTGCCATGTTCCCTCAGCCGATGATGTATATTAGGTTACCTAACCTAACCTAACCTAAAGAAAACTGCACGCGTAGGCAGTCTTCTATTGGGATATCTTCTACGATATCTGGTTGTGCTGCTAAAGCATTTCCATCACACAGGCCGTAAACATAATGAATATCTGCATATTCTTCATTTGAAAATAACATTGGCATTGTGAATCACTTGTGAATTACGATGGGAATATGGATACAAAGAAGAAGCCAATGACTTCAGTGTCACAGTAGTAAACTGACAAGTTACAACAATAATTTGTTAAAACAGATGTTCAAAATGGCACCAAACAAAAGACGCGATCATGGCAACTAGATCAGTATGTCAGAAATGCGTTGAATTAAAATTTTAGCCACATAAATTATGAAATAAGCAATAACTCGTTAGCGGTTACGTTTAGGACATATGTTTGTATGGACTTTTCAACTCTAAATAAGTTCTGAAATTCATCCTTGAAATATTGCCGGTACATTTTAGGACACATTGCATAGCGCGAATGGCCCTGAAGTGCCTTAATACAATAGAAAAATGAATCTAGCAACAGCAACAGGAAATTGCCTAAATTTAAAGCACTTTACTATACATTATACTATACATACATACATATACAGTACATTTGTAAAAGCAGCCAACTACTACACCAGATACATCAGCTATACGTTTAATATACCAAACCTAAGTAGAAAATAATATATACACATATAATATATTGAGTAATCAAGAAAGTATGCTACAGTGCTGAAGAAATACATACTAAATCCGGTTGCAGGAATTATCGGTTTTTACAATATTACTCAACACTACCAGGGTCGGTTATTAATTTGAGATAATAGCAATTTAGCCTTCTGTAAATAGTCAGTTAGGACAAATTAAATTTGAATTTTTGAGGAACAGTAAATTTGTTCTATATTACTACAACGAAAATTTTATTGACCTTTAGAGGCGCCAATCCCAATGAACAAAAAAAATGTTAAAAAACGCTAGCCTGTTAATTACATATCCTCTTCCTAATGTACTTTTCAATTTGCATATGGTAAGCATAGCATCAGATTTCTAAATTCTATTGGATTGGAATTAAAATGTTTCAAATGGAATGGGAATTTTTTGATAACCAAAATATTACTTTCTAGATTTTTCATCTAATTACTTATACTATAATTTATTCTGTAGAACAGTGAATTGTTATGAGAAAACAGCAATATTTAAACAGTTACCCTTGCAATTTAAATCATACACTTAAAAAACCTTAGCGAACTGGAATAAGAGCAAAAAAAGCTTCCAAGCTTATTTTTAAAATTGAAGTTGATGTAGGTAGAAGCGCCATAACCGTGACAGTCAAAATTTTTTTGGTATATAATAATATATGTTGCATCAAACATCTTATTGTTAAAATGGTTCTAAATGGTTTCTAAAATTAAAATTTAAACGTTTACATCATTGCATCATTCAATATAACACTTAAAGTGACACATAAATATCAATATGAAAGTTTTAAAAAGTTTTACATTCTGCAAAGACGCATAAATAAAATAACTACAACCATTACTATTAACTTTCACACAATATAGGCATCTGGTCCTAAAAAGCATTTTTTAAATTATAATCCTAAATTACCCGAAACTACTTTTTTTAATTCGTTTGTCAGCATACTAAAAATCGTAGCTAATATACTTTCGGTGCTTATTTAGTATATAAAGCTGCAGAGTGTGTATCCCATTCTATCAGTGTCAATACAAGTTTTTAGTAATGAAGGTTCTGCTGATTTTGGCTATTCTTGGAGTTGGAGCGTTTGCTCAAAAACTGGTATGTACTTTTAATATAACAATAATTAAACTATAATTTTGTACAGCAAAAATAAAGATGATAGTTGAATTATCAGCATGAAATAATTGAATTTTTAGGTTATTATTTAAATTTGTAGTTTAAAATAGGATTTGCAAACAGGTTGGGACATTCGCTTTAAATAGTAAGACGCCAAAATATAACTCACTATTATTTTCTGTAATTAGTATCGAGTTTACTATTGTATGCCTTTAGAAGAAATAACTAAAATAACTTATATCAATTCAAAGTTGAGGGATATTTTTTACAAATTATGATACACAATTCAGTAATTAAAAAAATTCTATGAACATCG
>JABXWE010063611.1:0-15283 GCA_014611495.1 Limonius californicus
TACAGTGATCTTAGTAATATTAAAACTATCGCCAGAATTGTAAGTGTCCTTGTAAGATTTTACATGTGTTTTTTATATGATGCCTAGAATAGAGTAGAATGTTTGGCAAAACCTACAATTCAGCTAGAAAACTACAATCGATATTAAAATGTTAGTTACTATTAAAACTATGAGACTATGGCCAGAATTGTAATTATCCTTGTAAAATTTTACGTGTGTTTTTTATAGGATGCCTAGAATAGAGTAGAATGTTTGGCAAAATCTGCAATTCAGCTAGAAAACTATAATCGATATTAAAATATTTATTGTATTATAATTTTGAGTGCCTGAAAATAGCTGCATTCTACAGTGATCTTAGGAATATTAAAACTAAAAGACTATCGCCAGAATTGTAACTGTTCTTGTAAGATTTTATGTGTTTTTTTAGGATGCCTAGAATAGAGTAGAATGTTAGCTAAAATCTACAATTCAGATAGAAAACTACAATCGATATTAAAATATTTATTGTATTATAATTTTGAGTGCCTGAAAATAGCTGCAATGTCTTCATTAATATTATAATCAAAAGATTTCTATATTTTTTTCTTAAGACTTTTGCCAGAACTTTTGTGATTACTTTTCTTAAAACATTTAAGACCATATAGTATAGGATAGTTCAGCTAAATCTACAATTCAGATTTAAAACAACAGTGGAATGAATGACTATGCTATAGTTTTGAGTGCTTGAAAATAGTTGCATTTTACAGTGATCTTAGTAATATTAAAATTAAGAGACTATAGCCAGAATTGTAATTGTCTTTGTAAAATAATTAGATAAGACAAAACCTACAATTCAGACTCAAAACTACAATCGATATTAAAAGATTTATTGTATTATAATCATGAGTGCCTGAAAATAGCTGCGCTCTGCAGTGCTCTTAATAATATTATTATATATTTTTTCAGACTTCTGCTATAATTTTTTCCAAAAAATTACCCTAGGACTTTTAAGATCGAATAGTATAGAATAGTTAAGCAAAAACTCAGGCTCAAAAAGCAGTGAAAATTGAAAGAGTACTGCAATAGTCGTTACTGAAAATAGCTGTATTCTTTAATGTTATGTTATATTGAAGTGGCTTTATTTCCTGTTTTTCTGCAATTATTACAGAATTTTTTGTAGGACATATAAAGAATAAAACAGTTACAATTACAATTCTTACTAAAACCAGCAGTCAAAATAAAGAGTTGTTTTGTTGTAATTTTGAGTGCCTGCAAGTCTATGATCTCCACGTCTACAGTGTTAATTATATTATTTTCTAGAGGCTATGCTAGTTGAGGTTAGAATTGTTTTTTCGTGAAATATTTTCTGTGGGAGATTTCCTGCAAGTTTCTCCAGCGTTTTCTCAGATATTTTTTGTCAGGGTTTGAAGACTATCAGGTGCGTGTGGATAGCCTTACCATATAACTTGCTCTATTGGTAGAAATAGTGTATAATAAAGACATTCGGTAAAGCTCAAAGATGTGCATTTTAAATAAATCACGTGCAGTTTTGTGTTATTTTTGTACCTCCCTTTGCAAAGCAGGTTCCTACGCCGCTGGCGGAACTCCATTCCGTACTATTCTAGAAATACCCAGAACAGGATCTTGGGTATTATTACATAATTTGTGCCACTTTGTCGTCGACTTGATTGCTTGGAGGGATCTGTCTCTGGGAATATTTCCTTCTTATTGGTATTACTAAGTTACGAGTTAAAAGTGAATTCAAATGAAATTGGAAATTCCTTCTCACATGCACATACATATTTTACGTTTGAAATTAACTTAACAGGAAGTAATAACGTGATGAAATAAGAAAAGCGTGAAATTACATGTGTAAGTCTTGTATTATTTGTATATCTAGTATGTTGATCTATATCTGCACCGTGTCACTCTTTAATTAAAATACGTAGAAGCCTAAACTTTAAACGGCTTTTTAATAACGACGGCGGTTTTTGATCTGTGATATCAGATCCGACACAATTTGATCGTTTTGATTTTAAACAGATTCTGTATCAAGTTCTGATGTAAACCAGGCTTTAGTTATTCCAAATTCCAAAATTTACTGCTCGTATTAATTAACGCACCAAAAAAGTAGTTGTTGATTAAAACTGCTGAAAGGACCCCGATAATTATGCAAATGAGACAGTGGGTGTAGTAATTACGGCCCGGACACGACTTTTAAAAGAAATGAAAACGTAATGGTAAAAATACACCTGTCTTCGAAAATTAACGCGGTCCGATAAAACTGTTCCGGACTTATCTCTCGAGTGGGCACTTTTTAGTTTTATGGGTCTTCAAGGGTTGTTCGGCTTATTAAATTACGATTCGCTTCCCTGCACACCGTGCATCTGTTCGTTATTCTGACACCTCCATCACGCGTCCGAAATACATTTCCATTTCGGATTAACGGGAATTTTTCTCCGAACGTTTGGGCTACCATCGATGGGCAGGGCCCGTGTCACCTACCTTCAACAATGTAATCAGTCGACAGAACAATGGTTTCAGCCTCGCTGACAGTTGTCAGTCTACCATCCTCCGTTTTCTGTCGCGAGAATAAGTCTTGCTCAATTTGCATTTTAAGAAGTTTCGGGGCTTGGCCCAATTATCGGGACTCGGAGCCTTCGTCTTATTTGGTTTGCTAGTGCAGGCTGGGTTCCATTAAGGATCTTGAATATTGATCCATCAAGAGGTATTACACAAGCCTGTAGAAAATATAGGGACATGTAACTCATGAAAAGGAAACCATTGATTTGATATTCAACAGATTGATAACGCCTTTAAGCTGATTTACTGCCCTTGACCTAATTCATGAAATCGTTTACTTAAGGTATAGTTCTTGAAATCCAGCAACAGTATCTATCTACCTAGTCGCCCCTACCCAACTATGCATACAATTGGTTGATAAATACAATTCTTATGCAAGCTTGCACGGTTGATTCATGGTAACCTCATTTTATCGCGGTTTTGTTAATCAAATCATACTTCTAATTATAATTCGTTTGACAGCAGGAGCAGTTCTTCGAAGCTATTGTTGCTCTTATCCAGTAAATTATTTATGAACACTGTCATCAACCACAAATTATTTTGATATGATGTGGTAGCTACTTCAACATAACGTCACAGTAGTCTGGGTTATGGTATTTTTGAATTGCAGACTATTTTCCTGTTAAATGTTTATTGTAACTGAATCTATTATTAACCATGAGTCAATATTTCACAAAAACCTTAGGATGGGCTACACTTTGACAGCCAATTTGGAAAGAGGGAGGAAAAGGAAAAGTTGGTAATTTTGTGGAATTTATATTAGAACACCCAACTCAAGATTTGTAGGTTAAAAATTACAGTTCTAACTTAATTTCGAGATTAAGTTGATACTCAACTTCGGAATATTACGCATAAATAGTTAATTGGTGGTTCCAGCATTTGAATTCGAGCTTTCAAAGCTATAAAACTAACAATTGTAAACTGATATTTTTGACATCTAAGAAAACCATTATAGGAGTACTGCAAATTCAAAATTTAAATAATAAAAGGAAGCAAGAAACAATCTAAACTAAAGTTACGATATTAAACTGAAGATTTGGGTGTCAAAAATAACAAGTCGAGTATAAAGTTTATATTTTTATAGTTTAAAGCTAAAATTGCGATACTGGCTAGGAAATATAAAGTTGAAATTTCCAGTTAGAAATTGAGATACTATAATTAGGATCCTAAAATGCCGTTTTTAATATCAATAAAATAATTATACTTCCCCTTCTTCTTCTTCGTTAAATGCTTTGTCTCTTACGAGACGTAGCGATCTATCCTCCTATGCCGGTGTTCTGCATTTTAAAGTAGGATAGAGATACAGGACCCACAGCTTAACGTGGACTCCGTACCGCAGAAAGTGCAAAAACTTCTACTCCAGAGAAAAATAACTAGGCAGCCTGCCTCGCTAGTTTGCTATTGTCTGGCTAGAGAAAACGGCCGATTCTTCAGTGCTGGGAATTGAACCCTAGATCATTAACGTAAAAGTCTAATGCCCTGACCTCTAGCCTACAACGGCTTCTACTACAAATTCGAAATTTAAGAAAAATGCGAGTTCGTGCTTAATGTCAAATTTCCAAGTTTAATTTTAGGATTTCTATATAAATTGAGTTTCAAACAGAAATTTCTGGCACTCTGGAAAATAATTATATTACTACTATACATTTGAAGTTTAGAGATTAAAATAAAAAAAATATAAGAATTGTATTTTTTCACGATAAAGTTAACATTGCTAAATTAATACTTAATATTGTCGAGATCAAAGCTGAATTTCAATTTAAATTTTAATCTTCACCTTTAGTTAGTATTGACCAGCACGTCTATAAACACTTTGTATCATTCGCCCAACAATTTCCAGGCAGATACTTTCCATTTCTAAACGAATCCAACATCTTAAATCGTCTAAATTGCTGGGCCTATTAATGTAAACTCGCCTTTTCACATGAGCCCATAAAAAGCATTGTAGCGGCGTTAAGTCAGGTGATCGCGCAGGCTATTCAAACGGTCCTCGCCGTTCTTTCTATGGGGTGAGGAAGTGCCATTTTAAAAAACAAAATTGACATGTTTAAGGTTTTCCCAAGAAAAAACAAAAAATATCAAAATTATGAATTTTATGAAGAAGTTTATAACCACAATGTATAATGGCACCCTAAAAATTTCACAGTTTCCAGAACATTCGTCTACGTTATAGATATAGCAAGTATTATAACCCAAATACTTCTGTAGCAATAACAATATCTCTTTTTATACTTTGTCTTAGTTATGTATACTTCTATATCTTTCCAATAAGAGCTTATATATTTTCTGTATTTATTGGAATTATTTATGTAAATGTAAGAATAGCTTCGGCAATCTGTTGTAAAAATGTGATTGATTTACGTTAACTTTAATTCAAGAATAAATAATCACTACCTAAGCAAAAATATAAAATTTCTTTAAATAAATATACAGGGTGGGATAGCTAAGTCGCTTCCCTTAAAAGTGAGTCACGCAACCCAATACACATACAGCATGAGAACCAAAACCGGTTTTTCTTTCATTTAATTAAATTGATCAATGTTTTCTACAATACTTAGTCGAGCTGTCAATGTACTTAGACTTTAAGTAAGATGTTTTCAAATGACGTATGCAGCCCGCCATTTATATATCAGAAGCAATCCAACTAGAAGACCACCGTCGGAAAAAATATTTAGACGTCTCGAAACTTCTTTAAGAAACCAAGGTAACCCTGTTAATTCTAAAAGCTGTAGACCCACAACTATAACAAACATGAACTGGCAATATTAGAAGTAAAGAAACCCATGTACGTTCAAGAGATCAAGTACATATATGGACATTAGTAGAACCTAGAAGAATTCTGAAAGTGAACGTATTTCATCCCTATTGCATTAGTTTGGTGCACGAACTGCATGAAAATGACCCTCGGAGTAGATCACAATTTTGTAATTTTCTTAGAATCAATTTCTTCTGAGTACCTATATTGTTTTAAATTGTGTTTGATATAGCTATGAGGAAAAATTCTCAAAGAATGGTGGCGTTAATAAGCATAATACGCACCAATACGCACAGCCGGATACGCACTGGATACGTGTTACCCAATTTCAAAGAGTTTTTTTTTTTGTAAATGATTGGGGAGGCATAATAGGTAACCCGTATTATTGACCGGCACTTCTTTCATGACAATTTAACTAGACAGCGTTACTTGGATTTGCTACAAAATATTTTACCCGGGTTCTTGTGCGACAAAAAGTTTGATACCAACATGATGGCTGTCACGCTCACCACAATTAGATGTTGAATAATTTATTTGGGGGGCACTGGACTGGAAGAAGAGCTGGGCATTCTTGACTACTATAGGTGTTTCGTTTCCAATGATGAGACTACCTGCACAAATGATTGAAGGCTTGCATTGTGCATTACGAGCTAAGTAGCTGTAAACGGCCATTTAGATTTGAACATCCCTTCACCGAAGCAGGTAGTTTCGCCACTGGCCGCCGAAATATCTATGCAAAGTTGTGATATCGCTCCACTAGACTTTTATACCGAACTCCAATAGATAGATGGCCGTGATTTACAAAACAGAATAATCAAGGCTGTATGAAAATAACACCTGACACACTTGTGTGGAAGTGGATGTAGGGAATTTTGAACATTTACTGAATTAAATAAAAATTTGCTTTTTTGTTTTTCATTTGTTTATTTTTCCTACAGTAGGTATACACCAAAGGGTGCGTTTTTTGATAAATAGTAATATAATTAACATTAGAAAACCTGTTAATTACCACAATAAGAGATCAACTGGACAGCAAGCAGCTTTGATCCATTTCTATCCTACAAAAAATTCAATAATCTCTGTTGTTGTGATAATTATATGTTGGGTTGCATCAACCATTTTCAAAGGAGACATCTTAGCTGGCCCACCTTGTACATTTCAAGGAAGTTGCAAAGATATTAACAAGATAAAATAATATTTCAGAAATTAAGCGTAAGTATTTTCTTTACTTTCCTATGTGTATTTATTGTTTTATGTGATAAATCTACCTGAGTTTGTTATTATTTCTGATGATATTTATTCACAAATATCCCCAGTTTGCTAGACAGAAAAAACGAAATACAACATTCTGTTCGATTAAAACCTAATAGAATTAAAAGAAATTGCTATTGCGCAAATTCTTTGTATACTTCTAGACACATACAAAAACTTCTAGGACCTCTCGATGTAGAAGCAAATCACTCGAAAGCAAATAAAAAGTAATAAAACCAAACCATTACGAATTAGCGTTGTTAAAACTAAAATAATTAAGGACTATTGCCCAATTATTTAAAGTGAATACATATTATAATTATAAAAGCAACAGGGGAATAGTTATTTATACAATGTCTTGTATACTATACAATGTTTGGGCAGTTCGGTAGAGGAGGATGGTCCCCTAACCACCTCTGAATCCGTGGTTGATCTATCAATCTACATAGACAAACATACGAGGTGTGTTCAATTGAAACCGATCTTTGCTTTATAAAAAATTTATTCAACAATTGAATTACAAGTAATTACCGGCACAGTTAAGGCACATATCCCATTGTTTTACTAACCAACGTATACCCTGCACAGCTATGTGTACTTCTGCGTCGGACTCAAAATGCCGACCTTTTAACGCCTTTTTCAGTGGTCCAAAAATATGGAAATCGTAAGGCGATAGATCCGGGCTATAGGGTGGATGCTCTAAAACCCTCCATTTATTTCGTTGACGATTTTCTTTTACCACATTAGCGACATGAGGCCTAGCATTGTCGTCCATCAAAATACCCCACGCGTAAGTTTTCCTGGTCGTTTCTGTCTTATTGCTTGATGAAGCTTGTTCAAAGTTTATTGTACAGATTTGCATTGACATTTAATCCAGGTTCCTCAAACTCTATCAACAAGAATCCTTCATGGTCAGAAAAATGTTAACATCACCTTGCCTACAAAAGGTTGTGTTTAAACTTCTTCGGTGGTGGTGAACTTGAATGTTTCCACTGTATCGACAATAACGTACTGGATGGCTCGTAGTAATGGCACCAAGTTTCGTCACCAGTAAATATTGACAGAAGCAAGTCATCACCATTTTGCCTATAATCTGTGAGGTGTTGCAGAGGTAAGCCCAATCGCAAGCATTTTTGTTCGTTAAACAAAAGACGAGGAATCCATTACCAACAAACTTTGCTGTAACCCAGATTACGAAGAATACTATGAACAGATCCTACACTCCAACAATTTCTGAAATTTCTCTAATTGAAATTCGACGATTTTCAATAATAGGGCCTTCCACAGATGCCATATTGTTTGCTGTTAGTGCAGTACACCTGGTCGCGGCCCAACTATAGTCCCTTCTTTTCCATTCTTAAATTTTCGGCACCCTTCCTTCACAGGTGGATACGCAATACATGTATATCCATACACTGCTTGCATTCGCGTATGAATCTGCAATGGCTGCACACCCTCAGCGCATAAAAATTGTAGGATCGCAACCTGATCAAACTTGGACGGATTTTCATCAACAAACGCCAAAATCCGAAGTTTTAAATGTCAGAATCAAATTCAAAAGCCAGAAACGTATTAATGTGTTGCTTACAAACACTACTAACATTAACAAACATCATTTGAATTACTGCATTTGTTTTCAAGTCTAAGTTGATCAGAGAAGGGTTTCGCCTGGATAAGTCTCGTAGAAAATAATGCATTCTCCATTTTCAATAAGGGCAGTCTGGAAACTAAGGTTGTGAAAATAAGTCCAAGAATATTGGAAAGTTAATACCTATTTGATTAGATTTATACAAACCCAACATTTTGGGTTTTTAGCTTTATAGTTAATATTCTTAATTAAAGTTGTTACTCTATATTTAAAATTAACATTTAGGGTTTATCGCAAAACCTTAGTGATTACGACTCAAGTAGTGTGCTTAAAGTAAAATATTATAGTGCTGAAAATATAGTTTCAACAAAAACTCTAAATTTTGATTTTAAACAATTACGAATTCGAAAGCAACTTTTTCAATTTCGAGTATTAAATCAAAATTACCAATGTGAAGTTGATATTATAAGTTGAAAGTTCCCATTTTAAGCATTAGGAATTAATATTACATTAACAGCATGTAATTGAAATGATATTTTCGACATTAGGCAAAGTAGCAGTAAATTAAGTGTATTCGAGATACATCTGGCGATTAAAAATTAAATGTTAGTTTTTACCTCGACTATCCATTATATTCGTGTCGCTGTCCATCCAGAAACTTAGAGCCGTCTACCTAAATGCTGAAAAAGGAAACTGCAGTCAAGGTAAAATCCAATACGTATAATATACGACAAAGTAAAATGGTAACAGAGTTTTGCATTTTTCTAATTGTTAGAAGATTAAATACCTCTTCACAATGAGGTTCTACGCATTATGTTCTTAAAGGGTGTTAGTTTGTAATAAGGTGAACGAATTTCACTAAATTAGGTCCACATATATCATAAACATAAGTTGCTTTTGTCGTATTTCTGCACTACATACTTCCTGAAATTATGTGTTATCAGTTCTTTTTTTGCACTTTCTTTCAGTACTTTATTTTGACCACTTTAGTAGCCTCTAAGTTTGGGGTTGACATTATAAATTTGAACCTCAAATGAGGACGTCGAAGGTATCATTGTGTGTTTAAATACAATATTTTAAATTAAATAACAAAATACGATTTCTAAATAAAGTTTAGGACATCTCGAAAGATAATTATTTCCACCAAACATTTAGAGAGTAAAAGTAAAAATAATACAGTAAAGAGCCAGCATATAAGATTTCGATTGGTGGATATTTTAAGTTTAAAGATAAACTTAGACTTACTAAACCTTAATTTCGATATGTCGACATTCAGCTTGAAATTTCTAGATTCATGTAACATTCGAGTACCTACACTTCGGTTTTTGATTTTTTAGCTTTTTTCGAGCTCCGGCAGACGTTCTAATTCGTATTTATTAATTGGTAGATAGAAATATAGCAAGTAAATACCTATTTATAATTTCACCGATACTAAAAATCTTTATAAATTCTTAAAGAACGGCACCAAATTATTCAATACGTTAGTTATTGATAGGCAAATTAAAGACAGTTCGACTGTGTGTATGTTCTTAATTAATGAGAACATCCTGTTTCGTAATCAGCAGGAAAGGACATTTCAAGACTAAAATGCCTCTTAATTAAAATTGTTAGTTCGTTATTCCCGGCTTCAGGAAAAAATATTTCTTGTAATCTTCTGAGACAGTTTCTATTGATCGCCAGTTTGATTATGCTGCTATTAATGTCCTGGTTGAATTGTAATTAGAGTACAGTTTACAGGTTAAAGTTGAACGTAAATGCCCTACTTTAATTAATGCATATTTCGGAACTAAAAACTAAAGCAAGTGAAGCGAAGTTTAAAACTTGAAATTAACAATGTAACCCTATTTCGAAAAATTTATTTACCAAGGCAAACAATTGTAGAGAGTTACGGAAAAATAATCACAGAGAAATAGCCCGCGAAAAGCTTAATAATTAAAAGTGTATGAGGTATTGTAGAAACCTATATACGCGGTCGCGGGCTAGAGGTAAGCATGTTAGACTTCTACGCTGAAGGTCTGGGTTCAATTCCTAGTGTTCATTTTTAACAGCTGTTGTCCCTTGCAAGGTAATTTCAAACTAGCGAGGCATTTTGCCTCGTAAATCTTCATTGGAGTAGAAAGGTTTACATTTCCTGTGGTTCGGATCCCAGGTTAAGCTGTAGGTCCCCTATATTTGTGGTACTTTAAAACGCGCAAAACAGGCATCAGGAAATGATCACTACGTCTTGTACGACACAATAGAAATTACAATATTTTAAAGAGAACTGCATTAATTAGGTTTACAATACATAATGTTGTTTTTGCCTAATAATTATTATGAATTTCAATCAAAAACAGCTAAATAGTTAGATTAACTCATTAGTCATCGTGTTTATTTGTAGTAGATTAGCAACAGATCTAATCAAAATAAAGCTTATTTCACCCTAACCCTAAGTAAGTGTACATATATTCTAATTTAACTTAACTTAGTTTAAGGTTAAAATTATTTTAGGTTAGGCTTAACTTAGGTTTATATAAATTAGATTAGTTAATCCGCTAACGTTCATATACTTAAATTAATTCGGAACTTATCCCATTAAAACTAATTTTAAACTAACCTGAATGTAACTTAAGCTAATTGTGCTACGATAATTGTTAGAGTTAATTTGGGTTAATTGAAGCCAGTAGTAACAGGAAGATGACCCGAGATATTTCGAAGGATAGGGAATACAAACAACAACTAGAAGAAGGGAGCCATGCATCACGACTCATCTGGAAAGATGAAAAACGAAGAGGAAGTAGAAACAGGAGAAAAAGTCAGTTTTATATTGGTTTGATTAGCTAATCTAATACAAATCTAACGTAAGCTAGTTTTAAACTTGTCTAGTTTTGACCTAACTTAAACGTATATAAATTAACCTAAGATAATAATGAGCGTTAGTTTTAACTAGATTAGATTAGTGTGACGTCTTTACCGGAAACCTTATCTATCATCCCTTACCCAAGCCATATAAATCTAACTTAATTTAAGATGTTGTAAACTAAACTACACTTGAATTTGTTATCCTTCCCTAACTTCTACCTAACCTAAATAACTCTAATTTAACCTACTCTAACTTTGAATTAATCTCACCTAGCCTTTAACTTATTGTTGCTGTGTGACTTTTTTCCAAGAAATCTTACCGCTCACCTCTTACCTAATCCAAGCAAATTAACTTAACTTATGCTGATGTAAACTAAACTATACCTTTACCTTTTTTCTACCATAACCTAACTCCTACCAAAGCTAAATAATTGTAATTTAACCTAATCTAACTCACCTAACCTTAAGTACATTAACTTAATATTTCTGAGTGACTCCTTTCCCAGAAATCTTAAGTCTCACCTCTTGCCTAACGCAATCAAATCTAACTTAATTTTTGATAAGATAAACTTAGCTATACTTAAATCTTTTTTATCCTAATCTAACTCTTACCTAACCTAAATAACTTTAATTTATCTATTCAAACTTTACATTAATCTCACCTAACCGTAAGAACTTTAACTTTATGTCTGTGTGACTTCTCTCCCGGAAACCTTACTTATCACCTCTTACCTAAACCATGTAAATCTAACTTAACTTAAGATGTTGTAAACTACACTATACTTGATTTTGTTTATCATGCCCTAACTTCTACCTAATCTAAATAACTCTAATTTAACCTAATCTAGCTTTAAATTAATTTCAATTAACCTTAAGTACTTTAACTTATTATTTATGTGTTATTTTTTCCCAGAAATCTTATCGTTCAGCACTTGCGTAAACCAAACAAATCTAAGTGAATTTAAATGTGGCAGAGACTCTTATAAAGATAAGCATGCAGCTGATCCTTTGAAACCTGTCACTACGCTGAAACTATGTACAAAATCAATTATTTAGTGCTGAGCGATCGAATTGATAATCAAACAGATAGTGTAGGAAATATACTTTTAAAGTAAGTACTGGTCTAAACTGTATAAAAAAAACAACACGAATCACAATTAATAATTAAATGTTGACTGTGTCCAATTTGGGAATTGTAGTTACTATGCAGTATATAATGAGAAAAAAGAAAATATCAAGGAAAGTATGCAAGGAAGAGTTTATGGTGTTGGTA
Source organism: Limonius californicus (assembly GCA_014611495.1). NCBI lineage: Eukaryota > Metazoa > Arthropoda > Insecta > Coleoptera > Elateridae > Limonius > Limonius californicus. Next base: position 12,271 of record JABXWE010063611.1, read on the forward strand.
TTACAAATTTGTTCTTCCTCTTTATTATGTTATAAGAATTTTTTTAATAAATCTAGCAAGAGATTTTTGAATTGCGTCCAGCTATACGAACGCAAAATAAATAAATTCCAGCTTACTAATAGCAAAAATAGAATTAATGTGAAGGAAGAACAAAATGCTGAAACATGTTATCTTCATCTGATTTAAAGATTGATAACGCGTTCTCGTCGTGGTGTAAATTTAGAATGCGTTGCAGTTGTCATAATTTCATTAAATCCCCAAGATCCGAGATAAAGCTCTGGCCATAAAAATAACTTATCCCAAAATATCCTTTTATGTGCGACATGTACGGTAAACAAAATAACTCCTGCAGATTGGCAATCGAGGCTTCTTATTAGCAGTCGGTGCTGCCATTCGCTTTGATTAAAACGTTTAATGGCCTCGGGAAACGGCCCTTAATTTAGGATGTTTACTATTGGCTGCTAGTTAATGCTGGCAAAAGCACACAGAGATTATTATTAAGTTTGCACAACTGATTGGGGACACACGCCAGAGCAAACTTTTCAAAATTTATTACCAAACGGAGGTATTTGGAAATTTAGAATCTAATTCCAATCTATTAAAAGAAGCTCCAACGCATTCTAAAAATAATTATACCTTGTACAAAAACGATCAAAAACAAAATAGATTAGTTATTCTATCTCGCATCCTACAAAGCAAAAAAATGTGTATCAATTACTGTCGAGCTTTCGAAAAGTGACTCGCATGCTGTTTCCTTCTTCTCTTACAAACCCGTGTATGTTTGTCTCAACCTCTGTAGAGCCGCATTTTCTCGCGGGTAAAATGTACTTTATATCAAGCATGCTGAGCCTGATCTTGCTCTTTTTGTCATGATACGTTCAAGAATGCGAGCACCGTTCGCATCTCTTTCTCCCATGCGATGCCTTGAATGCGACCGTCTTGGTCACTCCAACGGAGCTTGTCCAAAAAAAATGAGAAACCGGTACCGAGGCGACGTTGCCGGGTTTATTCCTCTTATAAACGCATTCGAATGCTAATAAATCAGCGGGTTAAAGCGGTTTTCTAATATTCTTCTAATTAATTAATCAAAACAAAATGATTTTGAGTAAAATGAATTAGAATTAGAGTTGAAGAAAAATCTGAGCAAAAAATTCCGTTATTCGAAGAGCCACTTTGGTTATTTTTATTGACGTTAATAAATGTCAGTTTTGTTTAGACCGAGTGTTATTTACGGACGTAAACCGCAAAAAAGCATGCACGTATTAAATAATTTAGGTTTAATGTTTACGTAATCGCACGGATTAAGGTGCTTTTAGTTGTACAAGAATTTTAATCCGTTCTGAACGTCAGAGTTGCTCTTTGGTTTTCGTCTATTTTTGGCATTTTCTATGATAATAATTAAAACAGAAATCTCCAGTTGTGACGTGATTATAAGTAAAAAAACGTGTTAATTTATTTAAAAATCCAAAAGTACAATAATTAAAATCCTAGATGATGACGCCACTGATAAAACGCAGCGTGATCTTAACGAAGGCTCGTCGTTAACTGGAGAAAACCCCAACTTTATTTCGATCAGGTTTTCGGGATTTATTATTAACATCCATCAGAACTAATTTAATGTGGAGTTTATTTTTTAGCGGCGGAATTACGTGAGATTTAATTGCAATACAACGTGGAGCAGTTGCGTGTGAGATTCGACAATTCTTTGGGATGAATTTGCTTATTCGTCTGTTGGAGAAGCTTTTGTACGGGACCCCCTTGATTTAAGATCGTGATTAGAGGCCGCCCTGTAATTTAAAATTATTGTGATTTGGCCCGGGACTTTTTCCTCCGACAGTTCGACTGCAGACGGCGGGCTTTTTAGTATTAATTATTTTAGTTATTTAGATTTGTGGCCAGTTATTAGAGAACTGAAGTTGCTAAAAAAGTTGTTTACGTTTTAGAATGAATTTGAGAATGGATTTTAGTATTTACCTACTTTACAATGTTTACTGTACTACCAAATAAAATTGTAATATGTATACGTAATCACAGGCTTAGTTCTTTAGAGGCTCGAAGTCTTCGACTAACTATTTATAATAGTCAAATCGAATATGCATTTTTCTTATTTACAAACATTTATTTCAGAACGGAAACACCGAGCAAATATTCTTCAAATACGTTTTGCTATTCGACATAGGCAACCAACATTGCAGCACACTTACGGTACAGTGTATCCTAACAAGTTTACCGATTATATGTCTCTTCAATACGTTTCCCTATTTCCCTAATCTTATTTAGAATAGGCAAACAATATTACAGTATACTTACGATACAATGCATCGTAACAAGTTTAGCGATTATATGTCTCTTCAATACGTTTCCCTATTTAATCTTATTTAGAATGGGCAAGCAATATTACAGTATACTTACGATACAATGCATCGTAACAAATTTACCGATTATATGTCTTTTCAATAGATTTCTCTATTTAATCTTATTTAGTATAGGCAACCAATATTACAGTAAACTTACGGTACAGTGCATCGTAACTAGTTTAACGATTATATGTCTCTTCAATACGTTTCCCTATTTAATCTTATTTAGAATAGGCAAACAATATTACAGTACATACGATACAATGCATCGTAACAAGTTTAGCGATTATATGTCTTCTCAATAGATTTCTCTATTTAATCTTATTTAGCATAGGCAACCAATATTACAGTAAACTTACGGTACAGTGCATCGTAACTAGTTTAACGATTATATGTCTCTTCAATACGTTTCCCTATTTAATCTTATTTAGAATAGGCAACCTGTATTACAGTACACTTACGATACAGCGCATCGTAACAAGTTTACCGGTTATATGTCTCTTCAATACGTTTCTCTATTTAATCTTATTTAGAATAGGCAAACAATATTACAGTACATACGATACAATGCATCGTAACAAGTTTAGCGATTATATGTCTTCTCAATAGATTTCTCTATTTAATCTTATTTAGCATAGGCAACCAATATTACAGTA
>JABXWE010063612.1:0-13479 GCA_014611495.1 Limonius californicus
TCTGTTTTAAAGATATGAACTTTAACACTCTCGTACAAGAAAACTAAGCTCCAAATACCTACTTTTTTTTGAAGATTTGTATTAAGCATCCATAAAGGAAAAATTCTACCTGAAGCTTTTAAGGCATTTAAAGGACACCCTGTATATATAACTGCTAGATAATTGATATCGAAATCAACTGAATCTACCTGTAGTAATACACAATTTATAGATATACATATCTAAGATATTTGTAATTGTTCAAATCCAGCGTTTTACTAAATCCAGTCCAACCTTGCTATGTGGAACTTGTATAATTCAATTATTTTAATAATCGTACTAGAAGCTGTTTACCGACAAAATACCTTTTCCAATGTTTATATTTTTATATCGATAATGCTATGGTGATTTACGTCAGTCTTTCAACTAATGACCATTTACACTTTCGGCGGCGTTATCTCAATTGAACTTAAATAGTATGGTATAGCATTCATTGCAGACATCAAACAACGCGTATTTTTCGTTCTTGCAATATAATAACGATTAAATATGTATGTAATTTTTGAGCTATTTTTGATAAGTCGAATTAGTATTGACTTATCGATGTTCGACTATATATTAAAAAATGACATTTCAAAAACATATTTAATATTTGATTTACCACCAAGGTTTCAGATATAGTGACACCTTGGCAATTTCCTATAATACAGCAGACGCTCGATAACGTAAACATCCGATAATGGGAACATCGCGCTAATGTAAAACCAAATTATTACTACTGGATCAAATAGAACGCCCGATAACGTAAACAACCTGTACAGCTCGATAACGTAAACACTTCTTTTTTTATTGTTTTTATGATGTACATACGTGACTCTCAGCAAATTATTTGTAGGAGCAGTGCTGATTTCATTTTAGTCGTTGTTAAACTTAAGCCAGGCATATTGTATGCGTTTATGCATTACGACTATGGCATCCGCATCCAATAAAAGAGAATGTTTAGGATTGAGTGACAAAGTGAAATTCATAGACGAGGTTCCACTAGGTGCGGGATTGACACAATTAGCAAAAAATATGGAGTATCGAAAGCAACAATCTGTAAAATTAAGCGTTTAAAGACACAAATTTTACAAAGAACGTGCGGAGGCCCGGGAAAAAGAAAAACTTAAAAAAACTCGAAAGAATCTAGAATGAAAAATTGCCTGTATAAATGATTTTTAAAACAACGGGACAACCATGTCCCAATTAGCGGCGAAATAATTAAAGAGAGGGCTAAACTGTTAAATAAAAAACTGAAGGAGACTGAAAATTGCGTAGCCAGCGGTGGCTGGCTACAACCATTCATAACAAGATATGGAATTCGATTGCTGTCTATATCTGGTGAAAAATTATCAGCACAACCACAATTAGTACAACCGTTCAAAGAAAAATTAATGAAGAAAAGTTGGCCTGGAATGCGCTTAATCAGCAAACAATTCAAAAATGTTCGAACAATCTCTTTTGCACCAGTGATGAAGATGAAGACGATGTTCGCCTCAAGCTTAATTAGGGAACAATTGTGATCCGATGCTGATGTTCTTGTCAGTGCGTCTTCGGATGTTATTGATTTATTGAAAATACTGAATCCAAACATTCTTTGTACACCAGTTCATATTAATTTGTGAAAGAAGATAAACAGATGAATGATGTAAGTGATGATGAAGACCTTCCAATTGAAGTTAGAAGTGCAGTGACTGACGAGCAAGCTATAGAAGTTTTTAACCAAGCTTTGGATTGGGTTGATAGAAAAGAAGTATCAAATACGAATATTTTAGTTCTCTGTAAATTACGTGCAAAGGCATTGGAAGGCATTGCTACGCGAAAATTTACGCAGACTAAAATAGCAGCTTATTTTTCTTCTCATTAAAAATATGTATTACTTCTCGCTGTCAGAATATGTTTTGTTTTTTATTGTTGTTAAATGTCTTTTAATAATTTGATTATTAATAAAATCACGCTCGCTAATGTGAACATTTCGATAATGTGAACACACTCGGGGTCTGAATTATATCACGTTATCGAACGTCTGCGGTATGTTAATCATTTATTATATTATAATAAAAAATGCAAGCGAGCAGTTATATATTCATAAAAATATTCTGGGCATATTTGGAAATAGACGAAAGAAAATATACTATATTTTTAATAAATTCCTAGAAACCGAATGTATTTCTGTATTATTAGACATATTTAAAATAGGCAAACCTCGATTATCTGTGTGCAGATTATCCGTGCCATGCTTTTTTTGAGCTGCAGTATTTTTACTGGGCTTTGTGTAGTAAACGAACTATAGCTTTATAGCATTTTAGTTTCTTCAACATTCAATATTTTATACTATTATATACAATATTCTATTGTTAATAGTTAACAATGTATCACATGTATTATTATAAATTGTACCGTATGAAAGTTATTTTTTTACTAAATAATACAAATAGTACTATGTGTGTGTGTTTTTCATTTAGTGTACATTTAACAAAAACTATTACTTTTTGTTTATTTTCCTTCGAAGACAACTGTATTAGAACTCAAAATATTATATTTAATTTTATATTCGACACCTAGCGGAATCACTAATTAAATCTTGACGATCAACTTAACCTCAACATAAATAACAAGCGTGTAGTGTAGTGAGACCAAGATACGTGTTTCAAAGTTGTTGAACACTAACTGGCTTAATTCTTATTCACTATTATTAGCTCAGTTCTATTAATTTACTTTACATTATGCAGAGGTAATTGCATGTCCATATAAGTATTTTAACATCCATGTTCCTAAATACTGCAAACAGAATTTAAAAATATTCAATTCTGTTGCCAATCCTTTGTTTGAAAGATGTGAAATACAATATTTTATTTTGTGAATTCCTCTAAGACACTTATTTTATGTTTAATTTTAACCTTTACTGACCGCCCTGTATTTTACTTTAGATTCACATAGTGATCGGCAATGCGAAAAGAAATTTTATGACTAGAAGCAGCAAAGGAATCGGGGATTAAACTAAGTTATCAATTATGTTATTGAGGGCACAATCACGTTCTGGAATTGAAAAACAGACGAGCGAACTGCATTAGCCGATATCGGCCACTAATTGCTACAAATGAACACAGCAATGGGATTACCCATCCCCCATTCCGTGCTGCCCCAACCGCGCCGGCTACGACCTTTGACTTGGTTATTGCGAAAACGGTCCAGGCGTACACTCGACCCTTATCCGTGCAAAAAAACGGCAGGAGCGAGCCGGATCGCTGCATTATGACAAATGCTATTTGCCCCCGAATTGAACTGAAATAGAAGTTTTTTATTCGGCCGAATGTCGAAGATTGCGTTGGCGCTATTAATCTTTCTACTGATGATTTTACAAATAGAAAATCGTCACAATTTTCACCGAAGAAAATTGTTGGGTTCGGTTGGAACAAAATTCTGTACGCTCTGTTAGGAAGCATATACAGGACGATCTCTAAAATTTAGGGTAAGGATACGTCATCAAAAATAATTAGTACCAAATAGTGACAGATGGCAGACTAAGGTTTTCTAAAAAATATGTCAATTTGCGATTTATCCATCAATAGCTGGATAAATCACAAATTTATAGATTAATCTATCAATTGGCAGAAGAAATAGACAACTGATTAATTGAAAGGTTATAATTATTTAATTATTAGAAACGGTATTAATTGATATATTAATTATTAAATAAGATAAAAAAAACTATATAAATTCTCGACTAATCTGCCAATGGTTCGCTCAAGTATCAATTGTAACTAAATTCCCAGAAAACTATATCAACCAATATCTATTTAGGCTATAATATTTCATTTATCAGAAGAAGATATCTATTCACAAAGTAATTCATTAATTGGCAGGAAAATAGTCAACCAATGGATCTATACTATACTTAACAGAAAAGGGCATTAAGTGCTAGATTATTCTAACATATAAACTAGAAAGAATTACATCAGTTGGCATTAATTTGAAAAATGTGTTGTTCGGTAGATTATTCCATCTTGTACCATAAAATAATTGAAAAGTTAGGTCACATCTGGGTTAGTTTCTTCTTCTTCGAGTGCTTTATCTCTCTAGCGATCCTCTCTCCCATGCCCGTGTTGCGCTTTTAAAGTGCCACAGACATAGAGGATCTACAGCTTAACATGGGCTCCGAACCCACGGAAAGTTTAAACACTGCTACTCCAGAGAAGATTTACTAGGCAGAATACCTAGCTGGTTTGCCATTGCCTTGCGAGGGAGAACGGCCTTTAAAAATCCGATGTTCCGGGCTGGGAATTCAACCCAGGACCTTCAGATTAGAAGTCTAACTTAGGTCCTGTTAATTTAAAATTAGGTTATGTTGGTTAAAAATTATAATATGGTAGGTTATTCAGTTAGTTTAATTGAGGTTATGTTACAGTAAAGGTTTGTTAGAAAGATTGAATCAGCTTGTTTAGGACTACTTTTGGTAAAGTTGTATCCAATTTTATTCGCGAAAACAACCAGCAGCAACTTGTTTTAAAAGTTTACGTTTCCTGTAGCTCCTCAGAAATACATACAAAAAAAAATAATATATTCAGAAATTGTTATAGATATTCAGGCTGAATAAAGAACTGACATAAAGTTTTTTTTTGTAGCGTTTTATAACGGAATGGTAAGGACCATACTGTACAATATATTTTTTTCAAAGTAGAGCTGTGAAATAATTATAGAAACATACCTTAGGGCCCTCGATAGTTTGTCGTAGTTCATGTTGGGTTTTGATTTCCTTTCGCCCCATCTGCGGGCGACTTCATCGGGATCTGTGAGTTTAAATTCTCCGTTTGTTCCTTCCCATGTTATGCAAGCAGCATTGGAAGAGTCACTTAATAGTTCCAATAGAAACTGCCAAAGTTGTATTTGACCCGAACCTGGAACAATTATAGGATTATTTAATGTGTTTCATTTATTTTAATTGTAAATTTATAAGTATATTAAAGGACCTTTTTCTGAATTAGTATTTTAACTTAATTCTGCGCACAGTTGCCGTAAAAATAATAATAATCAATCAGAATGAAGTTGAATAATGATATATTAAAAATGCATTGAACATACTGTGTGATTTTCTTTACATGAAAACATGGATACATAACTTAAATTAAATGATAACTAAGACATATGATCTCTATAGATGAGACTTAGTAGTAGTAGTACATACAGGGAATTTTTCTTTTTAGTATACATTGCCTATGTATAATTTTAAAAAGAACGCGTCAATTACGCCTATTATGTAGGCTACCAACTATACAGACAACTAAACCATGCTGTGATCAAAACAATTAAATTAATTTAAGGTTAAAAAATAGAATTAGTCTTTATTTAATGTCTTCTTGAGTTTTTATACAAAGTGTACAGTAAAGACGAAAAAGTGGAAATTTGAATGTGGCATCAGAATGGAAACGGCTTAAGAACTGCGAGAGACTTATTTTCACTCAAATATCCAGAAAGACCTATTCCTTGTATTCCAACCATACAAACAATTGTTAAAAAATTTAAATGCATAATAAATTCCTATAAAATAATAACTAAAAGTAATCACGTTTTAACCGAAGAAATGAAATTAAATATTTTATTCTACGTTGAAGAAATCATGATTAATAGTTATAACAAAATATAATAAATAAAAAAAGTGCGATGGCCGGGAATCGAACCCGGATCAACTGCTTGGAAGGCACCTATGAAACCATTACACCACCCTGCCGCTGATGTATTTCTGTTGTACAAAGGAGGTACAATGTTCAGAGACCTTACACTCACCTTACAGTAACATCACCCTATTGATTTTTGTATTTAACAAATAAGTCATCATTTGCGTCCTATATACAGGGTGAAATACGTATTTAATATAAACACTGCATCAACATAACCTTCATAGTTAAATAATTCACAACCGGTGACGTTTATTTCTGTTTTTTAGTTGTCGATATAGTTGCTTGCCTACACAATAGGCGTAATTGACCCGTTCTTTTTAAAAGTATACATAGGCAATGTATACTAAAAAGAAAAATTCCCTGTAAAAGCAAAGTTAAATTTTTACATGTTCTATTACCATAAATCAATTGCACGTTCTACAATTTTTACACGCATGTGTTGGTATATTTTCACATTTACCGGCATACAAATTGTATCCCTAGTTATTAACAATTCGTTTTCTCTTAATTTCTGCTGGATTAAGTATACAGTCTTATATATTCTCAAATAAACATTGATAGTTTTGTATTAATAGTTTGACCGAATTTTCGCACTAAATAAAACACATCCATATTACATTTAGAATTGTTACGCATTCTCTTTTTGAATATAAGCTACACTACGTTGTAAAATAATGATTGGTTACATTGTGAATTGATTTATGGTAAATCAATTTTCAAAGTCTTCCATTTCTGGGAAAGCATTTTAATTAATTTTAGTAATTCTGATCACTTATCACTACAGAGACTCTGGCGGCCGTATAGTTCTCAAGATGAGAAAAGTCTGCCAGATTAACTACAAACATTGTTGTTTCGTCCGCAACAGATATTTTATAAAATAAACGTATTATAAATTTTCCCGTATTGATTCTAATCCCTAGTGTTTTAAACATACAATACCTTACGTTAAAAAATAAGAACAGTTTGTCTAGTATGAAAGTGCAGTCCACTTTATTTACAGAGATGCTTTGGTAGCATATCTAAGGTAATCAAAGTGAGGTATGTACTAGCCCATTAATTTGTAAGAGGGACATATACTTTGATGAATACAGGCAACACAACTAACTGACTATCGCTGGTGGTTGTCCTAATGCGTTTCAACAGAGCAATGCGATTTTAGAAAAACATACTGGCTAGGTCATGTTTACTTCAACCAATTTAAAAGCATTATGCTTCTGTATTAGTATTAAAATTAGCTTTAATAACACTTATATTTTAATATATATTGCTGTTATATTATGTTAATTGTTCCTCACCCCACTTCTTTGAAATTCAGATTTATATTTTAAAAATAATAATAATCACAATTTCCACTGATTTTATTTCAAAAATGTTTATATAATTATATTATTTGATGTCAATGCATGATTGTGTTCTAATAAGTGTTTACCATAGTTGGAGTTTTCTGGGTGTTTGTATTTGTAGGAATGTATGTGGTCTTTGTATCAGGTATCAACATTTCTAATTCTCTTGCCTATGGATACTGAATTACAGTGAGGACAGTGAATTTGTAAATATCCTATTTTAAAAAATCGTTAGGCCTATATTTTATGTTAAATAAGGCGTTGAGAGCGTTGTTTGAAAAATTACTTCAAATGTAATTGTATTTATTATAATTTTAGCTATTTTGTCCAGTATATCGCCGTAATATGAAATTGAAGTATAATTGTCATAGTGGTCTTTCGGATACATTTTTCGAATTGCTAATTTATAATCTTTCTTTTCGATTAGTGTGTCAATCAGTTTTCTGCTGTGTGCATTACTGTGTGCAGTTTGTTTAATAATCGAAATCTCCTTGGTGTAATCACTTTTACGTAAGGGAACTGTTGGACATCTATGTATCACTGATCTATAGGCTGCTAATTTATGTGTTTTATGGTGACATGAGTCGTATGCTATTGCTATATCTGTTTGTGTAAGTTTTCTATAAATAGAGTGTTCGAGTTTGTTTTTGGAATAAATTTTTATGTTTAAGTCTAAATAACACAAGTATACACGATTTTGGACCCGAGCAACCAAAAGGGGTTTCTAAGGTAATTTTCGACACTGAATCCGAATTCGCAGCCCGTTTTTCTTGATTGGCTCTAGTTTTCAAAATACACGGCATAACAATTTTTTATGACTTTCTACCGTTTATGACTATTTTATTGAAAAAAAAGTGACATATCAGAAGTGAAGTGCAGTAGAACTGAGTTGCTTGTATTGTGGGGGTACGTTTCGCGCATTAAAGTCCAACAATAGTCGCTCATCATGCCCTCGTCCTAAAATCTTTGGTAGCGTCTCTAGATTCTCATCAAATCTTGGTGTAGCCGTTCTCCTTGATCGTCGCTCGTCTCGCCCAAATTAGCCGGAAAGAAATCCAGATGGTAATGCAGGAAATAAATCTTTAAAGACATTCGAGCCCCAATCTTACGATAATTTTTCAAAAAATTGGCTATTATTTGCTTGAAATCCGGGGATTTTCGTTTGTCCAGAAAGTTGTGAACAACACTTTTAAAAGATGTCCATGCTGTTGCTTCGGCGGCATTTAAACACTTTCGAAAGTTGTTGTCGTCCATCAGCTGTCTAATATCAGGTTCGACAAATACACCTTCTTTGATTTTCAAATATGAAATTTTGTGAAAGGGCTTGGTTAAATACTGGAAAGCCGGCCCTTCGCGGTCGAGCGCTTTGACGAAGTTCTTTATAAGGGCAAGTTTGATATGTAGAGGTGGCAGTAAAACGTTTTACGGGTCAAGAAGTGTTGTACCAGAGACATTTTCTTTTACATGCTTAAAATTGCAACGGCTTGGCCAATGTTTTCTCACATAATGATGCTCAGTTGCACAACTATTTCAGAGACAGAAAAAGCAGCAATGTTATGTGAATCCCGATTGCATCCTAGTCAGGAGACCAATCATCTGTTTAATAATACATAAATCAATAAGTGTTTTAGATTTAATTACAATTGATGTTCTCATAGTTCCGAACTCTTAAATCGCCACAAATTTTCCATTGGTGTTCATTGTATTTGATCTTGGTGAAGATTTAACACGTTGGTTCTCGTAGTAGAAAGTAGAAGTAGAACCAATCTCGAAAAACTGACAACGGATTTGAATTCAGCGCACCAAAAAACGTTAAGAAACATACTTGTCTTCTCTGGTCTTACCCGAATTTGTAAACCTGTGTAATTAATACATCTGTTTTGTTCTGTTTCTAATGTAAAATTTATGTTTGAGTGAAGAGCATTAATAAACGTTAAGTCATGGCTACGTCTCGTAAGAGATAAGACACTCTAAGAAGAAGAAGACATCACCAATAAAATCAAATGAACTGTCAAAACATGTTAAAACATGATCGTATACGGCACCAAATTATAATTTTTGAAGGTTGATTTGATTCAAAAATTGGATCTTCTAAATGTTCCATTGATATATTAGCTAAACGGGGTGAAAATGGACTTCCCAATGGTAAACCGTCTTTCAGAAGATAAATTTGATCATTAAAAATAAAATAACTATTGAAATTGTGATTATTATAATTATTAAAATATTGTTGTTATAATTTATCTGTTGTTATTTGTAGTGTCTTCAGGACACAGTAGGTATGTTGAGTAAATTATTAAATAATAATAGTTTACTTAAATATGCGATGGTTTTTCCAGAAATATATGTATACATATTTTCACGCCCTATTCAGTAGGTTGACCATTAAAATGAATGATCTCAATCTGAGAAATTTTATCATCTTATTAAGTACAATTCTCAAAAAAATATCTTCTTGTAGAAGAATTTCATACATATACATTATTTATTATTTTCTTAAAACAAACAAGTGTATAGAACTGTATGCACAGAAAAATTGTTAACTTGTGTTATCCTTCATTAGTAGTTTTTGATAAACTTTATAATTATAAATGGTGTTCAGATATTAAATTTATATTAGCTCTTATTTTTAGAGTAAAAATAAATCAAATATACTGGAATTAATATCTCAAATATTAGTCATTTTTACTAGTATTAAATACGCATATTATTAATCATGACTCCAAACTCGGGATTGTTAATCACACATAGCTGGCTTAGTAATGTATTACTAACGTAAAAATAATTTCAGAATTGCTTCTTGCTCTAGTATTTCCATTATATACCGATTTTAACTCTGTTTACTTGTTTTATTAATTGTATTACCGTGAGTTCAAAAAGTAATTACATGACGGTTGACCATGGGATAATAAAATAATGTCTAATGCAAGCTTTATATAGCAATTGACGTTTAGGCACAGCCTTTCTAGCGCCATCTAGCGCAAGCGCCAGTACCTAACCGGCAGTGTTATGTTAGGTTAAGTTGCATGGTAAATGTAAATAAATCAATTTATAAGAATTTATAAGAATTTGGGAGCTATATTGGCACACTGTTCCGTAATTCTGTTTTGCAGTTCCTCGATATTGTTAATAGGGGTCTTGTACACATTATTTTTCAGATAAGGGAATATAAAGTAATCGAAAATAGTCAAGCCTGGTGATCTAGGTGGAAATTCTGGATTTGAACGTAAAGTAATTATTCGATCGTCAAAAAATTCACGAAGGCAGTTGAGGGTCTGTTGAGCGGTGTGGGCCGTCGCACCATCCTGTTGGAAGTAGCCTTGCTGGAGCTCATCCTCATGAAGCTGATTAATAAATTCACAATATTCCGGTATCTCTGAGCAGTAGCAGTTTCGTGGAAAAATATAGATCCGATAATACGTCTTCGAGACACGGCAAATCCAAACACAAACTTGTAACGGGCGAAGGGGAGATTCGCAAAAAGTATGCGGATTTGCAGCACTCCATAACCTCATATTTTGTGAGTTTATATACCCCGAAAGGGTGAACTAGGCCGCGTCAGAAAAAAACGTTAAATTTAGCAATTCGTCGTTGTTCATTAAATTTTGTTGGAACCACTGATAATACAAAATTCTCCTATTGTGATCTGCTGGCAGCAACTCATGTAAAGCAAGAATTTTGTATGGGAACAGCATTAAATTTTTTTTTTACAATAGTATGGCAGAATCCTAATGATAAACCAGTCTCTTGCGAAAGTGTACGTAGTGATGTAGTGGGTTGCTCGTTCAAACGTTGACGAACATCATCAACTGTATTTTGAGTACGAACTCTTGGCCTTCCAGCTCTATCTCTATGAGTAGTGCTCCCTGTATCTCGGAATACATCAACACATCTTCTAAGTGCTCTGTAAAAATCTCCTTCAAGGACAGCAATATCTGGAAATTGTTGCCGAAAATCCATTCGCCGTTCTCTCGAACACCATTTCGAAAATATGATTCAATCGTAAATGTTTTGTGTTCTGTTGTAAAAACCATTATAATTGTAACTTAATTGAATTTTCAATACAAACTTATGACAACAACAACAGTGATGACAGTTAATGAATTTTAAAGCTTGCTGTTGACATTACTTTTATTTTCCATGACCAACCCTTATGTCATTACTGTTTGAACTCACGGTATAAAAGCGCAACGTTCCACTGCCTACTGTCAACATGTCAACCAATTGTTCACATAGAAGTAGCAAATATTGTTTTTCATACTGCGATTGGTATAAGGAATTATTTACATTTTACACATTATACAAATTAAATAAAATTGCATTTATTCCTTTATGCTGTTATTGGGTTACACCATTTTTTATTTTGGTAATTGTCACTTTAGGCATGTAATGTAGACATTAAAATATCGATGAAAGTTTTTGGAAGTATTTGTTCTCCGATCGGCTCCGTCTGGGCAAATTTTACAAATGTTCTAGGGGAATTATTTTCTTACTAAAATCTATGGCAAAGATACTGCACCTCCGGGCCTTAGCTTGAGGCGTCTAGTGGAAAATCCGACACTACCATTTATTACAGGGTATAATTAACATTTTCTTCGCTTCACCTCTATAATTATAACCAGAATCATTTGTTAGGAGAACCATTACCAACGAATTTTCTCACGCATGGACTTCTTTAATAGTATAATGGCGGATCGATACGTTTCCAAAGTGACTTCGTGATTTTGAGTTATTAAAGCAGCCCGGTGCGTACTCGGTGGAGGTTGTTATAGATGTGTTCGCGGATAGACCGTTTTGATAAATTCAGGGTTTGGCATAATTTAGTAATCATGTTTTTGTCAGTTGGTAAATTACAAATTCAAATGTGATTTAACTTGTAAATGCGGCGGAAGGAAACGGACGCACGGGTCTGTGATTTAACAACATGCACCTGGAAGTCGGAAACTCTAACACATGTTCTGGACACACTTCTTCATAATTATTACTGCTTATTGTTTTTTCGGTGACACATGAATTTGTTGTGACATTTGCGGGGTTAATTATTTCCTACATTAAGTTTTTCATCAACGAAAAAGAATATAAAATGAACAAAGAGGTGTGAACCGCATTATACAGGGTGGGTTAGCTCGATTCTCTCTCCTTGAAAGTGGTTGACGCAACCCAACATACATACAGAATAGCAATCAAGATCGCTTGTTTTTAATTAAATTAAATTGATCAATGTTGCCTTCTTATTGCCATACAAAGTCCCAGCTGACAATTTGCTTAAATTTTAAGTAAGATATTTTTATATAGCAAGAAAACAATTTTGCTGCTTGCAATACATATATCAGGCGCTATCCAACTAGAAAATCATCGCCTAAAAATATTTAGACGCCTTGCAACTTCTTTAAGAAACTGATGTCAATTTGTTAATTCCAGAGTGTGTAGGCTCAGAACGAATACACGAACATGAAAATTAAACTAGCAGTGTTAGAGGCGGTGAATGAAAATCACGATGTAAGTCCAATACAAATGTGGGTATTAGTAGAATTTCATTTAGAACAATTCTGAAAGCAAATGTATTCGAACTGCATGAAAGTGGCCTTTAGAGAAATATACAATTTTTTAATTTCCTTCAGAATCAATTTCTTCTGGATCGATCGTTTTTAAGTTGTATATTTTTAAGCAATGAAGCAGTATTCCCAAACAGTAGTGAAGTGACCTGCTTTATTTCCCACAAGAGAATCCGCACTGAATACGTTAACCATTTTCAAGGGTTCTTTTCTGTAAAAGTTTGGTGTAGCACAGTAGATAACCATACTATTAAACCTCACTTTTTACATGAAAATTTAACTGCACCTGGGATTTTCTACAACATTTACCCGAATTATTGGAAGATTTAGAACTTAATGTACCTCAAAAATTGCGGTACCAACATTATGGCTGTCCTACTCACTATAATTGGATTGTTTGGAATGACTTTAATATTGTATTTCGAAGAAATTTCATTGGAAGAGGAGCTGTGCATCCGTGGCCATTCAGAAGATGTGAAGTCACTCTACTAGACTTTTTTCTATGAGGTACAATTAAATAAATAGTATACCGAATTCCGGTAGTAACTGAGCATGGTTTACAAAGTAGAATAATCGAGTCATGTACATCAATTACACAGTTAACACGCTTGCTTGAGTGCGAAGATCGTTATTAAAACGAATTAGAAAATGTGTAGAAGCTAACAGAGGTACATTTCCTGAATTAAATAAAACTGCTATTTATTTTGTGTTGTTTTTCATTTGATTAGTTTTTACTATAGTACGGTTGCATAGTGGGTGTTTTCTTTGTTGAATACTTATAGAGGGTGTATCAGAAATAGGTACAAACATTAAATCCGATGGTGGATTACAATATATACAAACTAGAAAAAACATTTCTTTGGCAATGGGACCCTTAAGATACGA
>JABXWE010063618.1:0-19425 GCA_014611495.1 Limonius californicus
TAAAATACTCTTAAACTTCCTCAATAGAAAAAATAGTATAAAGAACACGTTTCATAAGACCACTTGTCGCACTCGTCCGTTGAAAAACTCGACGCTTCGCGTCTCGTTTTTCAAACTTGGACTCGTGCGTTAAGAAAAGGCCTTATGAAACTAGTTCTTTAATATACTATTACATCTGTGTAATTAATTTAAGACAAGACTTTAAAATTCCAAGGGTGTCTATGACTTGGGTTTTTATTGCTCTCACGGTAATTCTTTGAAAAGAATGACTAAATAAACAGACAAAACTAAAACAATTGGAACACAATTGCTTTACAAATTTTGGTAATTTTTATATTATACAAAAGTTTGCAAAATCATATAATAAACATAAAAATTTAAAGATACAAAAATACACACGCATTTCTTATAAGCTTAATATGCAATTCTATGCACTTCAAAATTTACCTTGTGGTTCACGTATTTATTATTTAAAAAAAAGTCAAATAGAAATGCATAAAAATCCCATTCCTAGTCATAATAAACTGCATTACATTTTTTTTCTGCTTTAACAAGTTTTTCTTTCAACCAAGTAAGTTTCTAATTAGTTGACTAACATCTTCTTTCTTGTTGATTTGTAGGCTCAATACAGGGTGTTCTAAAAATAAGGGGGCCGATATTTTAAGAAACATTTGTTACTTAAACGGAAGAAAGCTGCCTATGACTCCTAATGTATAAAAATTTCAGATAACAATTAAAGCAACCTGTGAGTTGTAAAATGGGTTGCCTGAAACATACACTGACCGGCAGAAAAAACCGCCACCCTACAGATTTTCAATATTTCGATATTTAATGTTACGTTTTAATATGTTTAGGCATCTACAACCAATTTGTGAATGTAAAAATGCAAAACGCTATTAAAAATAAGGTACTACCTATCTTTCATAACGTTAAACTATCACAAATGCGCTTTGATAGTGATTTGTGCGATTGTTTAACTTACAAACAATGCCTCCCGTTCAATTTTTTAGCAGCTGCATATGTCATATTTTTGTAATTGTTGATCAGTTGAAGGTGGTTAAACTGTTCTTTGTCACACACGATGGTTTTAAGTGCTATAAATGTTACTAAAGCAGTAGCTTTAATAGAGGATGGTCGTTCCATGTCCTATGTTGCTAGAGTTCTCGGAGCAGCCCGTTCTACTCTCCGTGATGCCTTAAGACGTTGTCAAGAAACTCGCAGCTTCACCAGGAGGCCTGGTTCGGGCCGTAGAAGATTCAATCCGTTGTGTGATGACCAGTATATGGTCTCGATGATTTTAAGAAATAGGCATTGTACCGCTGTTGAAGTCCGACAAAATCTTCAACGAGTGCGGGATGTTAATGTCAGCGAAAGAACGGTTAAAAGAAGATTTGCCGAAGCTTGATTATCTGCTCGTAGACCACTGCACGGCCCAGAATTGCGCCCACCTGAGCTTTGCTCGACAACATCTAAACTGGACTGAAGAACAGTGGGGTCAGGTTCTCTTTACGGACGAGTCGAGATTTTGTCTAAAAGGTTCTGATGGACGTGAAAGAGTGTGGAGGAGGCCCGGAGAACGATACGCACCTTGCACTTTTACTCCAAGGATAAGTTTTAATGGAGGCTCGATTATGGTATGGGCAGGCATTTCTTTTGAAGCCCGTACAGAATTTGTCGTTGTAGATAGGGGTTCTCTAACGGCTGCCCAGTATATCAACGAAATTTTAGAATAACATGTGGTCCTGTTTGCGCCTTTTATTGGAGAAAACTTTCTTTTAATGCAAGACAATGCTCGACCGCACGTTGCCAGATGTGTAAGCGGGTACTTGGAGGAAGTCCAAATAAATCCTTTGGTTTGACCCGCACACAGCCCAGACTTAAATCCCATAGAACACTTATGGGATAAGCTGGGGAGAGCAATCATAGGTCGTTTAGTAGCACCAAACAGCCTGAACGAGCTTTGAGTTGCTCTGCTAGAAGAGTGGGATCAAATTCCCGAAGAGGATATACGAGGATTGATAAACAGCATGCCTCGTCGACTAAATGAAGTTATTCGTGCTCGAGTTGGAAACACACGGTATTAGAAGCAAGAACTTTAGTATAAACTATTGATACCAGAATACTTTAAGTTAGTCGTCTTCCTATATTTATTTGTTTTTTTACGTTTTCGTCGTTTCTCACCTTTTATTTTGTCTAACAGGTTAAAAATTTGTATAAACTACTTAATAAACATTGCTGGATATTAACCATTCGCTTACTTCCTGTTTTTTTTGTAAAAATAGTATGCAAAAATCGAAAAATTTTGGGTGGCGGTTTTTTATGCCGGTCAGTGTATATGTGTGGGCTCATTATCTTATGCGAATAACCCTGTGTACACACATATCACTTCCATTTTTTATTTATTCTTTTTAAATACCTATCCCACTCAAATGGCTATTTGACTATTCATCATAATAATAAATAACATTGCAGGGCTCTCTCCAACTCCAACAGATTATCAGTAACATTTGAGATACTACGATTTAATTTCGAGTAATGTATAATAATTTGGAGTACCTACTTTAAAATAATACCAGGTACAGCGAAGTACTTCAAAAGTAAAGCGAGGATACTGTTGAGCAATTTGCACATGCATTTCGGTCAGTAGCTGATCCCTCATGTTGCATTATTGGACCTAACTTTGAGTTGAATAAAATAATATTTTCATAACAAGTTGTGTGTTAGCTAACATTTCCACTAAGCACAAATGCTAATCAGCGTCATTAGTAAAAGATTTTCATCCACGCAAATAATGTTTCACTTTATAAAAACCCAATTTTTTTGTAGCGCACGAAATACAATGTTAATATTACAAAATAATAAAAATTGTGAAAGTGTCCTGAGTGCGTTTAAGAATATCATTATAAATAAATCAATAAAGTTGCCCAGTGGAATCTACAAAGCTCTTTGTTACCAGTTCTCAATAAACACCCTGTTATTAGCAGTAATTTTAATATACACATTCAGCAAAAGTATCTACATATAACTACAAGCAAATTCTTACCGTTTGATATCCCAGACGCATATTTCTTCGTCGTTTGTAGAAATACTAACAACAAATTGTTCCGTACCAGGCAGCCTTGTAATTAAATCGAAATATTTATTTTGATAAAATGGTCTGGTAGAAGATTTACTTTGATCTTCGCCTATTGCCATATTGTTCAAGGGTATTAACGATAGCACAGGGGGTTTCTTGGTAATTTTGAGCACTTCTAATATTTTACTATTTGATTCAGAATTTGTTTCAATATTTTGTTCAAGGTAACTGTATAAATGAGCATAAAATTGTCGGCCATCGTAATTTAATACACTTGCAGTTTTTTCTAGAAAATCTTTTAGTATCTCTATGAATTTATTTTGGAACTTTTTGGCGTTAATTCCTCTTGATAAGTAAATATCTTCTAGTAACTGATAGCTGTTTGAGCCACACACTTTATCGTAAATCCATTTTAAGTCATTAAGATATGTTGAGTTTTCTAAGCTGGCAGGATTTAGTTGATGGTATTGAAATGGTAATTCGTCCAATTTTCTCCTGTTGTAGCTAAAAATAAAACTGAATATATAACAACATTAACCTACTCGAATGGTTTAGTATCATGCACAATCATAATGATTACATGAATTTGCAACAGTCTTCAAATAACAAATGTATGTTAAAATGCTTTTTTTTGATAATTTAAGCATGCATTAAAAAAATCATGAATAATATTTCTATTACATACTGCATATGTAAAACATTAGAGAATGTTTTTATACGTTTATTTGTGTTTATGAAATTTCGAGTATTACTATGGAGGTTGCAAAGAGGTTTCTACATGATTTCATTTATTAACATGCACTACACAAAAAATCAAAGAATTATTGCTAGTGGCAAGTTGAATCGAATTTACCTAACTCAGAATAATTTTAATCATTACCATTTGTAAGAATTTATAAAAATTAAAAACAACTACAATAAGGCATTATACGTAAAAATGTATTTCAGGAATCGATTTTGTAAGTTCGATAAGGTAATAAAGCTAGTTTGTGATGTTGGGATGTACCTAATTACATTGCAGGGTAATTGGTAACGAACAATAGCGCTCAAAAAGACTTCACACGAGATAGTAAATTCTGGCTATTGAAAACTTATTTGACTAACACTTCTATAATGAATGTATTATGCCATAGTTAAACAGATAAACGTAGTTGTTTCTCATATGCCTCATTCCTGCCAGCGTCCGTGTCTAGTGGTTAGCACACTTGCCTATACATCCAAGTGACACGGATTCGATCCTGGATGAGGTCCTTGAAATTTTTTTGGCGGGGAGGAATTTGGAAGTGGGGATTTGGTCGGATAAGAAGTAAAGCCATTGCGATATGTGACGGGTTAAAAATTTCTACTGGAGTTGGACTTACCCCAGATAGATAAAATTCATAGTTAAGGTGTACAATGGGGCAAATATGGTCTAAGCGCATATTAGAGATTCTTGGAAAACCGCGTCCTAGATCTCGCCCAATCAAAATACAATACAATACAAAATTATTCATCCCTAAAGGCAATACTCATAACAAATAGATTTTAATTGATCACATACTGAAGAAGATATGTTCAAAATATCCTAAAGTACAAAGGTGTGCAATTTTTTTGGGCAGTACTGTAAGTGCATGTACCTGTCCCTACTCTTTAGTAGTACGTGGCTTATTTGGAAACTAAGGGCAGTTCAAATATTCCCGCCGAATGAGGGGCGTAGTCAATTTGGTGTATTGTAGGGGTGCACTTGTGGTTAATGAACTAGCCACACGTCACTTTACTGTGGTTTTGTCATTGTATTCAGTCGTATAATAAAGTGCTAAAATGAACACTACGATTGAAAATCCCACCAACTGTGAAGTGCGCGTTGTTATTCGTTTTCTTTACGCAAATAAAGACACGCTGCCGAAATTTACCGTCAAATATGCGCGGTTAATGGTCCAGGCATCATGAATGAAGGAAGATACTAGTGTACGATGAGGAACGAAGTGGCAGAATTTAGTTGTCTACGGCGATTCTGTGTAAAAAGCGAACAAGAAAAGGCGTTTCACGATTTTGGTAATGGCCGCAAATTTTCCTCAAATTTCACATATGGTACTATATGAAACTGTCATGAACAGGCTACAGTACCACAAACTTTCTGAGAGGTGGGTGCCAAAGATGTTGGATGGATTTCCACAAAAACGAACGAATGGCATCTGCACTGACCTTTCTGTATAACTACGAAATTGATGGCGACGGGTACTTGTATCACATTGTGACTGGCAACGTGAGATGATTTCGTACACAAATGTTGAACCCAAACAACAATCGATGCAAATCCCCCTAAAGCTAAAAAGTTTACGCAAACCTTTGAGGACCGAAAGCTTATGGATACTGTTTTTTGGATGCAATAAAAGGCGTATTGCGGTTGATTTCCTGAAACGTGGTAGGAAAATTAATGCAGACATGTATGTTGATACTTTAATAAAGTTGAGAAGGGCGATATAGAACAAAAGGCGAAGATTGCTGACCTCTGGAATCGTGGTTTTGTACGTTAACGCCAGAACACACGCGGCGGCTCGCACTGTGTAACTCATTGAGCACTTCAATTGGGAAATTTTAACAATTCACATACAATTCCAAGTTAGCGCCGAGTGGCTATCACCGCTTACTACATTTTAAGAATTTTTTACGTACTCGCGATCGTTTCCTGACGACGACGACCTCAAAACTACGGTACAAAAATGCTTTGAATTACAGGCCGCAAACTTCTATGGCGAAGGTATACAAAAACCATGGTACCACGATTTTATAAGTGTTTAAATTTGAATGGTGAGTTTGCAGAGAAATAGTTTAGGAGTGTATCTAAGAATTACGCCAAATAACATTTTTCCAATTTTAAATTTTTGTTTTAAGGTTGATCGGCCCTTAATTTCCTAATAAGCCTCGTGCGTATGCTAAAAAAGGCAAGGACCTGTCCCAATACTGCTAGTTTGGTTTTTTTGTCATAAAATGCCGAACTCTATTAGTTTTGCGTTTAGAGGTAAAGAATGTCGATATAAAAAATTTGTGTGACATATTGCACAATCTACAGGAGTGTATGCTTAAAGAGTAATCAAAAAGAGATGAAATGGTATTTCAGAGCACCTGGATTTGTAGCAGAACAGATTTTTTTTGTAAAAACTTTAATGTACTTACAAGTCTTAACACAATTACGTTTGCAGTTTCAATTTGAAATGTAATAACTCACCAACATAATATTTAAAAGAAATTTTAACAGAAATATTAAATTATATAATCTCAGTGCTGAAAAAATATGAAAAAAGACAAATCATTTTTCTTTTGTATGTACGCCAATGGCCAGTTAATCACCTGCAAAGAAACGGTCTGCAAGCCCTCTTTGCGATTATGCTGAGCAGGAGACCTAACCAATTGAAGGGAGAAGAAAAGTTCTACTACATGTTTTACTATTATCAAAGATATTTGAATGACAACCAGAAGCTATGGCTTGACGTGTTCTACAAGGTATGGGTAGCTGCTTATATAGCTTATATTGCTTCACCGATCCAAGCACTGCTTTGCATGGATAGTTCTGTATTACAAATATCGTTTGAGGAATATTATTGTAGGTTCAAGCGGGGTGGAACGCTGTAAGGATCGGAATCCTCAACACTTCTTCGGCCAGCAACCTGATCATAAGGATGGGAAAGACTAGGAAAATTGAATAATGGGAGTTTTGTGGATAATACTGCCCCAGTATTCATCAATTTTCTTAGTTTAGTTCTGAATGTTTTAAACAATAAATATCCACAAACTAAGTATTGAACGAAGTCGTTACGGGAATGATAGGTCACAGTAGACTGATTACCAGGAATAAAACTGTATAGTGTCTAACCCATCTTTTGTTATCGAAAAGAATCCTTTACTGGCCAATACATATAGATATATAGGATCCAATTTGGGCCTTATTGGACGCGCTCAGGTCTCGCTGCTGTTAACGCGGTGTTTGGTAAACAAAAAAGTTGAGACAGGTGGAAGGGGTAAAGAAATATAATATGAACACGTAGTCATCAGTTATATTTTAATAATAATAGGAATAGATTCAATTTCAACAGGATTTATTTGCTTTTTGTGCTTGATTTCAGACTTGGCTCACACAAATACAAACACCCAGAAAGCAAATTGAGCCCATAAATTCCCTGCTATTGGAAGTTTCGGAATAGAAGACCATAGCCAAGTCCGAAATCAAGGTCCTGTGTGCTGTTACCCTAACTACAAATGTTTACAATATTAAATGACATTTTGCATGCTGAAATACGTACAAAGCACAAAAAGCAAATAAATCTTGTTGCAACTGAATTTGATATTATTATTAAAATATAAATATGAATTTCAAAGAGGTAAGGCAAGACACAATTAACAAATAGTCATCAGTTATTTTAACTTGTCGCATTTTGATGTTTCCAAATCCAGATCTCACGAACTTTTTCCTTTGGAGTATTTAACTTCAATTTATTCCGTGGCGTCAGTATTGGGCCTTAAGAGTGTATTAAAGAAAAGTTCGAGGACTTACTCATTTTTCTACTTTATAATTCCTAAATTTGCCGAGGCTACTCTAATGATGGTTAATGTTAGATAATAACAGAGTGATAAATGTAATACAAACAAACTATCATATGTTATGTTGACTCTTAAGAACAGCATTTAAATAAAATTTTGTAGTGCGCACCTTACACGATTGATAATAATATTGAAAGCATTTCATTAGTTTAGAACAAAATTTTCCGAGAAATTAGAAGTAAAAATTTAATTCTATTTTTAATCTTTCTGAGACATATTGTATATGAAGCGATTTGAAATCACATTACAAATAATATATTTCACTTTCATTTTGTGCAAGATGGTAATTCCAATTGCAAACAAGCAAAAAACATGCAAAAAATAAAACCTCTACAAAAGTCAACCCAAAAGTATTCATACCAGTTTCCTAATAACGTGTCTTGGGAGACAAGTCGTGCTGCTAAATTTTTAGGTTTGTCAGTCCACCATTTACCCTAAAAATTCATTCTATACATTAAATGAGGCACAATAAATATGAGTATGTAACACGAAATATATACAGATTTTTGAATAAAACATAAATGTGTAGAATAAATTCCTTGGTAAAGCATTGATTCACGAAATACTGTTAACAAATTATTTTTACATTATTACGAAATGGTTTCCCCTGTTTCAAATAATCTGTTCACAATGAAAGTAGTTAAACAATTATTACAGAAAACTATAGAATTAGAAGCCTTCTAAGTTACTTTTCATATTAGAAAGTTACATGTTTTAACGGCAATAATGAAATCAATATGTTAAATTCAAATTTCAAAAAATGTACACCATTAAAGAGTAAAACAACATTTGGATTTAACATACTTAGCGTATGTAAAAGAATAAGAATGTTTATTTCTACTCGTATGATTCTAAAAGTTACATTATGCTATAGCTCAAGTTAACTATTTGATCAAAACATTTTTTTCAGGAGATTTTATGACATAATAGTTAATTACAATTTAATATGAACTAGAGTAGGCGTTTCAAAACACAACATGCTGTAAATTTAGAAGGAGGTATTTCTTACCATATAATAATCTTGTAACATTTTATTTGCCCACTTTGTATGTTCCTTATATCTTAATCTAACTGCCTGAAGAAGAATATTGTCTCTCCACTGGACCCCCAACATTCCTCCAGTTAACGTCCACTGCAGAAATGGAGCTAAATGTTTGTTTAGTCTGGACCATGTTAAACAGGCAGGTGCCCAGACAACTGTAAAAATAAAAAGTAGTGTTTTTATATTTAAATATAGCGAGAGACGCATGGTTATTTTAATGGTACTTATACGAAAGAAAGTTCAAATAGGTAGACTTATTAAAAGATGACTTAACTGTATACCTAATTTGCCATTTTTGGGTGCAAATCCAAATGCCAAAACTGTAATGGGTGAATGTCTGTTACTCATTTAGTTTTAAACTACTCTGTTTTTTAATTATTGCCGGTATCTCTTTTTAGATAGTTGTTTTTGGATGCATAGAGGACCTTATGCTTTAGGGCATAAATGGGAATAAACAGAGAAAGAAGAAGAAGAAGTGTTGGCGACTGTAATTAAATTCCGTACGTACGTACGTACACGTATGGCACTTGAAAATGACAGTTCATACATTCTAAAGTAGGCAAAGCTGGTGATTGTATTATACATGGTCAATTTTTATGTATTTATTTTTTCATCATAATAGTATAAGTAGTCTCTTGATATGGTTTAAAGGTGCAAAATAAGTGTAAACCTCAAAGGCCCAGTTCCAGTGACATACATATTTTGTTTAATCTGCATTCTCACGTTTTTCAGGTGATCCAAACCTGCTTATAGGAGAACATTTTACGTCTTCCTTAATTGGTCTACATAAATTTTATGAGTTTTACTATTTTCTCCACTTGTTTCGTAAGACACTGGTTTTTACAATCATCAGTGTTGTTCTAGTTTGACCAGATTTGTAATTTTGCGTCACATCGTTTTTATTTGATTGTAAAGCTCTTGGTGTTACTCAGTATGGGATGTGTCCTAGCTGCTGTTCCTCATCTCACTCCAGATTTTGATGTAGATAGGCCCAGCATGTTCTCTATTTCTCTTATTTCACGGTAGACCTCTGTAGTGTATATTGCAACAACAAAAGCTAGACACTTTCAAATTCCTAGTTTTGAAACTCCCCTTTTTTGTTTTATGCACCATTTTTGAACTAGTCTTTGGAAATTGAATGGTAGAAAATAATTGTGGCGGATTTCGTTTTATTTTAGAAATTTCCTAAACTCTTTCAAGTAAAGGCAGATCCTTGTCACTGATTCCTCTAGGTACAAAATAATTGTGGCGGATTTCATTTTACTTTAGAAATTTCCTAAACTCTTTTAAGTAAAGGCAGATCCTTGTCACTGATTCCTCTAGGTTCCTTGAACTGTTAACATTCATTCATTCATTATCATGATCCTCGTTTGTACCACTTGCAGTATCGGGTTGTTATCATTGATGGTAGTATCGTTACTTCTAATCGTAGACAAGATGCATCAACGATCCAAATATTGGTCCAATAGACCACCAAAATAAATATATAACCGGCCTAAAATACAGAATGCTTGCGAACGCATAATCATTAATTTCCATATTAAATGCTCTTCACCAACCCTTCACGAACAAATTTTGAAAATTATCCTAGGATTGGAACCCATGAAATAGCTTGTGTTATTTAGTCAAATTTGAATGGGCATTCTGGTAGGTTTCCCATAAACACGTTCTTCATTGCTATGTGGTGCCTCGTTCAGAGGAAGTCTATTCAACATTTACTCTGAACTGTAGTTCCTTTACACTTAATCTCTCTTGATGAGTGATAATTGTACCTATGTAGACTTCTCATTCACATGGGTATATCTAAGCGGCATCTAGTTTTGCAAAAACTTTTGTATTACTTAAAGTTACTGATTGATTGATTGATTTGAAAGAGTGAGATCTAGGACGCGGTTTTCCAAGAACCTCTATGCACTTAGGCCATGTGGCCCATTGTACACCCTAACTAAGAATTTTGTCTATCTGGGGTAATTCCAACTCCAGTAGTGATTTTTGACGTGTCACACATTGCAGTGACACGGGACCTACGGCTTTATTTCTTATCCGACAGAAGACGCATTTTCAGATTTTTCCACGCTAGAAAAATCTCGCCGACCTTGGCCATGTTCGATCCCGCGTCCCTCAGATCTAAAGGCAAATGCGCTAACCACTAGACCACCGAGGCCGGCTAAAGCTACTGATAAACATACATACTGATCTTGATACATATCTTTGTTTAGAAGACGATTAACGGATGCATTTGTAATCAGTACAGTTTCACCGAGTCGTCTTCTTTAACTACTGGTACAACTGGCGTTGTCCAAACCAGATTTTCTAAGTTCTATAACATCTTCTTGGATCAGTTGCTTGTTCTCAGCTTACATTGTACTTTATATGCGATATACGGAAGAACTGTGGGGTCGAACCTATTAACTTTTCATTAAATGCTTCTTTCGATTCTTGCAAGCAGCTGATTTAAGCGATTTCAACATCAATTTCCAATGCTTCAGTTTTATCCTGAAGGACTAACTAGAGGTTGCACGACATTAGTACTTGTGGTTGGTTCCCCAACCACTAAATGTTAGGCTTTGCATTTGGGATAACAGCGCTGCTGGCACCATTGTGAATATCCATCCTACATCCCTTCATTTAATTCTAACGTCAGTATGTATAGTTTTGATGTAGTGTAGGTGTGATGGTAGCTTAGTTGGCAAAGCGCTCGCTTTCTAGGCAAAAACCTCGATAATGGTTTGGGTTAGACTCCTCAGTATTACAATCGCAAGGTATAAAACTCTTGTAGGTACTGCAACCTACTACACACAATTTCCCAATCTGGTTGACAGCCATGTGGTCTCAATGCTGAAAACCTTCTCTGGAATGCGTAGTGAATTTTCTTAGTGATTACAGAATATCAGCTTATAGTAAGGGCAACATGTAAAATGATGCACGTCACATACAGACCCTAATACCAAACTAAGAGATCATAATAACTGCTTCTTTTTTGTTAAATAATAAGCTATAAATAACGGGCTTAACATTCTGCGGAGCACCTTTTATTCTGACAAGCATACTTTTCCTATGTCTGTAATTTGTAAAAAATATTTAGGAGTATTAGGTGTAAAATGACATGATCTGGGAACATGTAATGCACCACATTTGATACAACTTTGTCTTGGGTCTATTTCTTTTGCTTAAGCTCTGTTAACTTCGGCGTCGTTTTGTAACGGTGGGTGTGGATTTGCAGTTTTGCATATTCCAGTGTTGCTTTTCTGTTCTGCATTAATTTCTTTACGTAGTTCCAAAGACCTATTTGAGCCAGTTTGCAAAATTTGCTTTCAGTTGTTTCCGCCGCCAAAACTGCATCAATTACATTTGTAGAAGATAAATTCTGTTCGACCAACGATCTATATTGTACACTGTACATTTTTACTTTTTTTTGCTTCTGCTCTGGTATCTACCACATTCAATTGGTCAGTTTGGAATACCTAATAAGAGTATCATCACTAACGGCCCTTTTCGCATTACGCGCACCAATGCTAATAGGTATGGTATATGGTTTATTGGAATGTTTTGTCTCAGCAACCAATCGTCTTGATTGCGGTGCCCAATTTCCATATAAAAAAAAGACAACCTGTACTCATTTTCCAATTTTGCTATTGCTTCCTGGTTCCTTTCAGCTATTGTGTAATAGCTTGTGTCTGCATAATTGTAGAAACTGTAATTGAAAAGTCTGTGAAAGCTTCAGACTACCGTATGATGATTTTTGTGCCCAATTTAGAAGAGCAACTTATAATGAAGAAGGTTGTTGTTCTGAAATATTGGACTTGTCTGTAAAATCTGAATGGGTGTTTCTAAATTAGAAACATTCCCATAAAGTATTTATGTAAACGGCAGTAAGTAACTCGCAACCATGATTGTATTAGTGCTAGTGTATTTATAAATATTGGCATGCGGTGGTCAGATAATGATAGAATTACCATTATTAAATTGTTTTTAAGCATTAGCTGGGTTACTAAAGAGACTCAATAACAGACGAAACTGTCATACATAAAACTAAGGAAATCCTGACAGAGTGCACTATAAATAATGGTCTATACCTACACTCATTCACCACACACTAATACCATATGAAAACGTATTTCTACCGGAAAGCTTATTATAAACAAATCTTAATCAATGCTTCCTTACCATATGTTGCAGAACTGTGAAAGTGCTCATCAAATGCTAAGACATCTATCATTTCCGAATCTGTAATACCGTGTTTAGTACACGTCATAATAGCAAGAGCATGTTGTACTTGAATGACTCCTAAAATTTTTTCTAATTCCTCTAACATCTGGCTCAGTTGATCATTCACATTTCCTTTTGGCACAATGTCATGTTCCTTGTCTGCCCACCATGATGTTTGCCATGCTAACACCTAAAATATTAATATAAACTTCTAAATATTTTACTATCCTTCAGCACTTGCATATTTTATAAATGTTAGAAAGTTATATGTAAAAAATTATAAAAAATTCAAGCTTACCTTTGCATAAAGTGGCAGTGTACATTCCTGTACTGATTTCAGTACGCAGTCCTGTATTCTAGAATTTACGCTATGGTTATACTGCATTACGCTAGACATTAAAATACCCTTGGCTTCGTTTTCACCTAGTGGCGACATTTTTATAAAATTTTTGGAATCTACTTTTGCTTTTATATCACTAAACATATTGCTCTCTTCTGCTACAGACAAAATTAATTTTATATTATCTGGTAGCTTAACAGGAAGCCAGTCAATTGTGTATGAGCTGAATGATTTTACTTGGTCGATGCCATCTATTAAAATTATTAAAGGTCTTTGCATACATATTGCAGTTAGTAGCGTTGGAAGAACTTTTGAATATGTTTCTAAATTCTGCAAAGAACAAAAATTAGTTTAAACATTATCGGTACAATCTAAATCATAAGATAAATGCAAAAATTAAATACATATTTAAATATATGGGCTGAAAACTATAGAAGTAAAAACTGAA
The DNA here is from genome assembly GCA_014611495.1 of Limonius californicus. NCBI lineage: Eukaryota > Metazoa > Arthropoda > Insecta > Coleoptera > Elateridae > Limonius > Limonius californicus. The sequence goes on from JABXWE010063618.1 coordinate 13,694, forward strand.
CTAATAAGGATAAACTGAAACATTCACGAGGGTGTCAACAAAACTTTGTTTATTACCCTTTTATTTGTACTTTTACCTAGGGAGTTTTGAATGGCTAACAGAGATTTGATATAGTGTAGGGTCAAGACAAAAGAAGTTATATGGTAAAGGATGGGGTTAACATAGTCCAAACTAAACTAGAAAAGAAAGCTCTAAAATGGTATGGGCATTGGACATGTGCAATGTATGGATGAAAATAGGTGACGAAAAAGGTCTGAATTGGCCGCCACGAGGCAAAAGAAAAGGAGAGGTCACCTGAGACTGAAATGGAAAACATACATAAGCAAAGCCATGGGTGAAAGACGGTCTGGGGACAACAAACCCTTAAACAAGGAGTATAGCCAAATCCAGGGAGAGGGAGAGAGAGATAGAGAGAGAGAGAGAAATAAACGTTCCTACTACTATCACATTACACGCATAAAAGCCAAGAAACGCATGCAATTTAACAGAAAAATATACACATTCAGTCGAACTCCTATAGAGTTGGAAAGTATGCGAAAAAACTACTGTATAGAAACTTCACTATATAGAAGTCGTGTTTAGATGCGTAATTAATCTTGTATACTTGATAGTCGATAACATTTTAAGCAATATTTTGACTATAAAACAGAATAAAATGTATTAAACTGTGAAGGAACAAATTAAGAATAATTAAAGAATTATCCATTAGCTGTAATAAGGCTATAACGTCTAAAATTTTTATAATCTGCCCACAAATATATCTTTATACTTAACTAATAGCATAAAAGTTTCTTGGAAAAACACAAATTATAAATCGTATTTCATAATCCGCGTAAAATTTTATTTGTATACCTGACTAAAATGGTCAAAGTTTGAAAGGAAAACATCACAATATGGAGGCTTTACATCACAATTTAGATGTATTTTTACATGTAATTGACTCTGAAGGTCAAGATACTCGCAAGAATATGGTTATGTACAAATATCATTAAATGTGGGTTCAGGATAAGGGAGTTCGACTGTATTTTGATTAGTCCAAATATTGGTTTAAAAAAATCCCTTCAGGTGTACTGTGAAATCAATTTTTAAGTCATGTCAAGCAATGATACGTAAATGTGAAGTCAACACAGTTTGCTATATGCGTTCATCATACCATTTTATAACTTACGCCAGCTGATCTAGTTATAGATCGCTCTGTATAGTAAAATCTCAGGATTATAAAACTAATTACAACTATATTTTAGCAGACGTAAATACTTACATGAGCACTACAGTTTTTGTGGCCATATGTAAGAATAGAACACTGATTGGTAATGGAGCTCAATAACTGTTCGATTGTACTAGACTGTGCACTAGTTCCAACAAATCTGAGAATCAAAAATGATTCCGGTTGCCAGGTTTGGCAACACTGTGCTATTCTTGCCAGCAAAGTAGTTTTTCCGCAACCGCCAGGTCCAAAAACCACCAATGGAGAAGTACTGTCACTTATTATGTAACTGGAAAATTAAAATTAAACATAGTGCGATTCAAATTGCAAATAAGATATTTTGTTTATTTATTTTATATGGATTTATAGGTAATTAACGACCCCAGTAGGCGGTCGCTGTAGAAGTGGAAAGTCTTTTATATAAAGACTTGATGAATATCATAATAATGCTGTAGTGGCTCCACAGTTAATAACGGGCTACAGTATTAAATAGAATAGGACAACAAAAATACTATGTCTTCCTTTCTGTTACATTACTTATGTGCGAATTTTAAATACGCCCTAAGTATTTCGGCGGAAGATGAAGTTCCCTAACTAAAAGAAAGATGCGGATATGCTCGTTTAGATGTTCACAACCGGCCTAAAAGCGAATCCTAGACCGGTTGTAAGCAGGTAAACGAGCATATCTCCATTTTCTTTTACTTAGGGAACTTCATCTTCTGTTTTGGCAACTCATGGATAGGCGAAATAGTTGGGGCGTATTTAAAATTGCTTGTTACACTTAACAGAAAGGGAGAGACAGTATTTTTGTTGTCCTATTTTATTTAATGCTGTAGTCCACTATTAGCTGTGGAACCACTATAGTGTGGATGAATGAACAGTTTTACGTAGGGCGTTTATTATAGAACTACATAAATATGCTTCTTACTGATCAAATCTGTTTTTAGGAGTTCGTGTAAATATACATTTAAAACCAAGTGCAGTAAAAATTATGGAAGGTTCTTAAAATTATAATTTCAATTGAAAGTGTATGAAGGTGCTTAATAAACATTGGTCCGCAAATGAGCCGTTCTGGAGATATTTTCAATTTTGAGCTGCTTACTAAATTAATTATTTTTCATTGTTATTACATTTTGTTAATTTGAACTGAAAGCGTTTGTTACAGCATAGTAAGTATTCAAAGTTATCACATCCAGATCGAGAGGTAGATAAATTCAAATTATAGCGTTAATAATATTGACATCTATGGGTTTTTGTATTGCCCACAAGAAAAGCAGGTTTTAGTAGTATATTAGGTATAATTCATGTGTTGCAGGACGAAAGACAATACTCAGTGTTTTTCTTACCTTTTGATGTCGTTCAGTATCTTTTCTCTGTTAATACTACATTGTGCTGCTTTTTGACAAAAACTAGTTTGTTGGTTTAGTTCTTCAAATAAAGATGCGTCGATGCCATAACTGGGTTTCAATAATGTTTTACTTTGGTGTTCATCTACTATAGAATCTATTGATTCTGCTAGATGCTTTTTTAAATGGATTACTACCTGTTCTATGTACTGTTTGTGTTCTGGTATTTCTAAATTCACACCGCCTTCTACAAATTTTACTGGAATTCTAACAATATGTTTTTCAGCTAGCTGATTCTGCAAAAAATAACATTACAGTTTTAACCTCCACAACAAATAGACTGCGAAATATACATACCCTAAGATCTCGCTGTAGGTTGTTTAGTCTCCTATGAAGTTCAGCTTCATCTGGATTTAAATTATCTGGGGTTTTTGCAGTTGGCACGTACACTCTATTTAACCAAATACTTCGTTTTGCCAATTCCTGGCTCATAAAAACCGTATTGTGCACTTCCTGCAACAAAAGAGTACATTAGTTAACATAATCTCATAACATATTTGAGTTCTAGGTATTTAACCTACTACAAAAGAAGATAATGAAGAAAAATAGTTCTAAGTATATACTTCATACTGCAGTTAAAAATCCGGAATAATTTTTGTAGTATTTAAAGGGTGTTTGTAAATTCCTTAATATGATACAACTTCGTTTTTAATAGAACTTTTATATTGTTTCCTTTTAGTTACTGGTATACAAGCTGCAAAGGGGCGTATATGATTTGTGTTAATATAGTATTCCATGCACTACGATTTAAAAAGCAAATGTTATATGTTGGCGTATCAAAATTGTAGGTGTTCAGGATAGTTATACCGAGGGCCATTGCAAGCTTAATGAGCGCCCTCAAGTATAAGTATGCGAACACATATGGGGTCGATCCTATAGCTAGTTTGAGGCAGCAGGAATACCATGGAATATATCGAGAAGAATTTTTATATTCTCTTCTGACTTCTGACAGTTTAAAACTTTTAATAAAATTAAGCTACCACCTAAAAATAGAAGACTTCTCAGAAAGGACTCTCTACGCTAGAGCCCCTTTAGCTAGATGCATAATTTTCCACTGTTTTCAAAGGTTAATATAAAAAATAAAATATGAAAAATATAATATTTTATATTTTTATTATATTGTATACTTTTTCGAAAATTGTGTTATTAACATTTCAATGTCTAGCTGTTGAATTAAATCAAACTTTATTGAAATGATGGCATCATTTTGCACTGATGCGTTTGAAGCTGCCTCACAGGTTAATGTAATATACACAGATTTTTCAAAAGCATTTGATCGAGTTGATCATGACATTTTGTTAGGCAAACTTGTAAATTGTAATTTGTCACAACCCTTAATATCTTTTTTCGTAACTTATCTACAAAATAGATTGCAATATGTTAATATAAATGGAATTTGTTCTGAAACATATAATACGCCATCTGGAGTTCCACAAGGTAGCAATCTAGGACCTCTTTTATTTCTAATTTTTATTAATGATATAACTTCTTCTTAGGGTGCTTTGTCTCTCAAACGCATAAAATATAGTAAATGTTTGTTATTTGCTGATGACTTAAAAGTTTTCAAAAATGTGATGAATTTAAAAGAGGCGGAGATGTTGCAAAAGGACTTAGAAGAATTTGTGAACTGGAGTCACGAGAATAAACTCTATTTCAATGCTGGAAAATGTAAAAAAATGTCATTTACCCTTAATAATGCGCAATACATGAATTCTTACATGATGAATAATAATCGCTTACAACAAATCGAGACAGTGTGCGATTAAAAAACCTTAAATTTTCAAACACATCTAGACAATATTATTAGTAGTAGCATGAAAAATTTGGGATTTATAAAACGGCAGTGTTCAAATTTTCATAATGTACAAGCTATAATCACACTTTTTAACTCCCTGGTGCGGTCGAAGCTGGAATACTGTGTTATAGTCTGGGATCCTGGTGGTATTATGCAGAGCAGAAATATTGAAACTGTTCAGAATAAATTTCTGAAATATTTGTATTTTAAAAGATATAACAGGTATCCTAGTTTCGAATCGTACCATGTAATTAGACAGGAATTCCAAATAGTCAAACTCGCACAGAGGCGTGTTATGCTGTGCACTATGTTTCTGTATAAACTACTCAACGGGAAAATCAATTGCTCCGATTTATTATCCTTAATCTGTTTTTATATACCGGCTTACAGATCTGGAAACCAAATACTTTTTCATATTCCTACTTGTAGAAAAACTCAAAATAAAAGATCGCCTATTGTCAAAATTTGTGCTGAATTTAACAACATTAATACAAATTATCAAATAGATTTATTCTCAATGACCGAATGTAAATTTAAAAGAAAATTAATTGAAATTCTTAATGAGCAGCTATGGTAGGACTGAGCGATTTATTGCTCTGTGGATTATTTTTTTTATATATATTTCTTTTGGGGGGTTGTTCTTTCTTTTTGTTTTCTTTTTTCTTTCTTTTCTTCTCTTCTCTGTTTGCAAGCCAACGATGGTATATTATTTTATTTTAGTTCTTTTAACAGAACACTGTAATTAGGCAATGCCTGTTTTGTTCTGGTAGTATAAATAAATAAATAAATAAATCATTCTGGGACCTTACTCGATTTTAAGTAATTTTTGATAATCTTCAATTTGGAGAGTGATCGTTTAGCCTTAGCAACAGAAACCGGCATAGTAAAATACGTAATGCTATACTGGAGTTTATGAAACAATGGGTCAAAATATTAGTTGCAATATAATTAAGTGTCAACTGGAGAGAAAGTCAAAATTTTGCAAAAATTGTAATTCCTGCATGAGTTAGAAAATCTTCTTCCCCTTTACCCTCCGCTCGAAATTTCCTATTACATTACACGAAAACGATCGGTATAAAAAATACAGAGTTTTAATATGTATAGTCCATTTCAATATACAGGGAATTTTTCTTTTTAGTATACATAACCTATGTATAATTTTAAAAGAAACGCGTCAATTTCGCCTATTGTGTAGGCAACCAACTATACAGACAACTCAAGCATGCTGTGACCAAAACAATCAAATTAATTCAATGCTAAAAAATAAAATTAATCTTTATTTAGTGTCAAACAATTGTTATAAAATTTAAATCAGAGGGATGCG
>JABXWE010063620.1:0-16101 GCA_014611495.1 Limonius californicus
ATAACCACGACAAATTTTCCTTGCAACTTGTCCAAAGCAGGAATCAGCTGATTGACCAACCAATTTTGAAACATTTCCCTATTTATAGTTTTATGATAGTCCCTGTTGTTGCTCTTTGAGGCTAGTAACATGTCGCACCCTTCCAAAAAGCCTAAATTACATCCCGCATTCAAAATCGTGAATCTCTTCCCCTCACTAGAATTTTGATATTGTAGAAATTGTCTCAAAAATTTAATTTTGGATGCAACGACATGTTTGTCGAGAGTAAAATGTTCATTCTTCAGATGAAACTGCCAAATTTGTCGTTGCAAATCTTTTCTAAACGTGTAATTTAAGAAAACGTCCGTTTTAGCGCGTATACTACAAATGGAAGATTTCAAAACGTCCTGTCCTTGTGATAAAATGTCCCTTATAGAACGCTCAGACACCTAAAATTATAAGTAATTTGCAATTGCATATTTAAGAAATAATACATGCTTACCCCAAATATATCAATTAATCGATTTATAATCGTAAATCGTGTGAAGTCTGGCCTATCTCTTTTATAATGGTTGAAAGCTTTCACAATTTGCATTTGCATATTATGTGTTTTATTAATTCTAAACTTATTAGATTATTTTAGAAAAGTAGGGGACTCTAGAGCTGGCAACAGGGCAATTTCATTTTGACATTGCTAGAAATCAATCAAATAAAATTTCAGAAAGGCAACTTAAGAAAAAAAAAAACACAGCCTGCTGGATGGCAAATCAATCGTGAATAGTGTATATCTGAACCTTCATGTGGAAAATTCTTGTGACATCGCAGTTGTTATAGTAAAGATATTTGTAGTGTTCCGTACTTTTGCCCAACCCTGTATATAGGTACACTAATAAATAAGGGGAAACAGTAATTTACATTTAATATTGTAATAATTTTTATATAAAATAATAAAATAAGTAACGTAGTCTCATTTTGTATTAATGAAATAGTCTGTCTTTGAAGATTCAGCGGTTAATTAACTTATATTTAGTGTATATCGACCCAAATACAACAAATTTTACAAGTGCAGCATTGGTAAATTGGTTACTATACAACAAATTTTCATACATTCAAAGCTGTTGTGCTATTACTATAGGACGTAAAACAATGTTTACGCTAAAATATTGTCTAGTAAAAAACGACGTTAACATTTGAGGAGCGTCTATTCAAAAGTAGACATGTCCATCTTTGCCTCGAAATGAGTTTTTGACGGATTCTTCTGTATTTTCCTGGATTACATCCATTTTTGATGTCAGAATCGTGCTAAATAAGTCTTGTCCTATAGTAAAAAGTTCAAAGTTATTTTATTTACATTTTTAATTGAATATTCTGTCAATAGGTACCGGTAGGTGGTAGTGTACATAGTATCTAGCCACCTGTGTAACAAAATTTATGATGTTGCAAGTTGGTGACCTGTGTCTAACCTATAAAGTAGAAATTGGCGGTATTCACGTGACACTGACATTGTGATTGTGCAGCAGAGGTGTTGAGTGCATATTTTATTAGTTTTAGAATAATAACACAGTATGGACGTGTCTGGGGGGCTATAAACGTAGGTTCCAGAAAAAGACAACGTCAAGCCACATCTGTTCGCCAATCAGAAAAACGTAATAGGTATGATGCAGGCATTTTGGTGTTAATTATGTTTTTCAAAATTATTGTCCTTTCGTGTAGGTATTCAGAAACGGATTCTCGTTTGAAAAACTTCAAACGACCGTGCAATCACAATAGCAAAACACTGAAATGTAATTTAGTCACCTTGAAAGATATCAGGGTTAGCAGAGCTAAATTTTTCGAGACTGCGGATAAAATTGATCAAGATCTAAAGTTATGTCGTATGTCAACCGCAAAGAAGACGTCCAAGAAAATATTTACCAGAAGATACTGCGAAACCTAAGAGCTTTCATGTTTATTACTTTTTTCGGGTTAAAGAACAATGCATTCCGGTATGTAGAAGTTTCTTAATAGCAGCTTTAAGTATTTCAAAAAACAGGATTAACACTGTGGCAAAAACTCTTTCTAAAGGAAATGTTCCCAAAGAAAGGCGGGGTGGCGACAAAGTGTCTAAAAAGAGTGTTGGCAAAAAGAATAAAATCAGAGAATTTATTTCTTTATTTCCAGCAACGGAAAGTCATTATAATCGACAAAAAAGTGTTCGCATTTACTTATCCTGCGACCTAAATTTAAAAAAAAATGTACAACATGCATAACAGTAAATATAGCAATTCCCAGTTTAAAGCATCTCTTACGATGTTTAAGGGAGTTTTTTATAATGATTTTAATATCGGGTTTAAATCGCCTGCCACTGATGTTTGTGGCACATGCATCAATTTAAAGAATGCTATCAAGATGCAAAAAGATCAGGAAAAAAGAAATAAATTAACGACAACTTTGAGAATCCATAAACTACGAGCTAACGAATATTACAAGCTAACCAAGGAGACCCCCCCAAAAAGTATTTCATTTGCTTTCGATTTGCAACAAGTGCACCCACTTCCGAAAACTCCAGTTCAAGACGCGTTTTACCTACGGCAAATCAGTTTTTACAGTTTTTGTTATGTTGGAATGAACAGCACTAATCCAAAGTGTGGGCGGAAAATCAAGCAAAGAGGGGCTCTACAGAAGTAGCGTCTGCTCTAATATATTACTTGCGTTCTCTTAAACTGGAGGGTTTGGAAACTATCAGAATGTTTTGTGATGGCTGTGGAGGCCAAAACAAGAACTCATATCTCATCCATGCTTTGGCGTATTGGTTACGAGTAGATTCTCCAGATTCAATAAAATCTATTTGGCTACATTTTCCAGTTCGAGGTCATAGCTTCCTCCCTGCTGATAGAGTATTCGGACGGGTTGAAAAGCTATTAAAGAAAAAAGTCACTATACTAACTATGGAAGAATATAATGAAAGTTACTCCAAAGTAGGAAAAGTAAACACTCTCGGAAAGGACTGGTTTTTGTATGACATAAAAAATATATCTGAAATAATTTATAATAAATTACCTGGCATACAAAATCTAAAACGTATTGAACTAAAGAAATTCGAAATAAAAGGAAAGATAACTACAAAGTATAAAAGCAGTGAATTTTATAGATTTAATATAGAGGAGGCGCCATATCTGGCAATGACAAAAAGAGGAAAAAATGAAAGCGGTTTTAAATTGCAACATTTACCTATTGGAAACAATATTAAAAAAGAGAAAAAACAAAATGTACAACAGTTACTAGAAAAACAGTTTAACACCGACGATACAAAATGGTAACAACTTCCAGAGCTACACTTTTATAAGAAACTGATTTTTGATGATTTAGATGAAGAAGAAAATGAACATGACGTAGAAGAAAAAGAAGAAACATGCGATTGTATGGAAACAGACTGTGGCTTTCGTGTTTACATAGTCATAAAAGAAATTCTTGCGCTTGAGTTCAGCACAAATTTTGTTCTCACTATTTTCAATGCTAGTTGATAGAAAGTTGAAGTACTTTTTTTTTGTATAAAAAAGATTTTGTTTTCAGTAAATTTTAAGTTTCTTCCAATGTAAAGGTCTAAAGTTTCATAATGTTTCGTTTCTTAATAAATCCTTCAAAGTAAGACGTGTCCATTAGTAAGTCTAAACAAAACCAGACATGTCCCTTGCATTCAAGCAAAACCAGTCTTGTCCAAACAAAAAATGCTGTTTTAGACGTAATTAACAAAAAAAATGGATTTATCAAGGTACACAATATAAAGAGTTGCCTTGAACTAACCATTTATTAAAAAAAAACTTCATAAATACGTACGATGTTGATGCAGCGAGTTTTTTGCGAATATTTCGGAATACGTTTTAGAGGACATGTCTTCTTTTGCACAGACGCTCCTCATATGCTTAAACTAAACTAAATTTTACAAACCCCACTCATACACAAAGGTGATAAAATATGTAAAATAACTTTAAGACATCTAAATATCTAAATTAAGACTGCAACTGCACTAAATATGTAAATATTTAAAACGTGTTGGTTATATTCTCACAGAATGAAAGTATTTTTGTACCGTAGATTTTGCTTGAAACGCGAGCTTTACTTATCACTAAATAACTAATTTTTTTACTAGATGTTTTAGGTCCTGTATTTCTTTCATCTTACTGTTCTCGTCCTACCAATTTTTTTACTGGTAAAGGTTTTTCTTCGAACAAACAGAAGCTGTCTCAGTTGTCGTTAGAGCTCTAGGTTCCCCAGGGCAGAAACTCAAACACTAATGTTTCCTGTTATCACTCTTCTCCGCCGATTCGCCACTTTAACTTTTCTGGATCAGTTCCCGCTTCTAGAACTGTTTGTCTTTTAAATTACTAATTATTCTGCTACCGTTTTCTCACCAAATTGCAACATAATAATCAAATGATTGATGAAGTAAACAGCATTGAAATCAGTTATAGAGTATTAATTTTAATTGAACGTTTAAGCGAACAAGTCAAGAACAACTATTAATAGCTAGCGATGTAAGTGGCGGCAAATTGGTGGAATGTTCCAAAAAATGTATATGGTAAAACTTGTAGAGGTCAATTTTGTAACCATGCGTTAATTTTAATGGAGTTGTTAGAAGTATAGCTTTGATATATCGATTAACGTTTTAATACCAACAATCGCTAGGTTGTAAGATCAAAATTGAACCAAATATTAACAATCAATTAATTCCGTTTTGACAGCAGTGTGCGATCAGCTTTTAGTGTTTTTTTTTAAATCAATAGTAGCTATTCCACTTTAATTCATTTGTAAAAGTCTTGCATTTCGCAACTTTGCTGTTTGTAGGTTATGTTGTAATAATTATACATACGATTTACATTTGGATTGGTGTTTGATGTTGATATTTGTATAAATTTGTGAATATTGCGATTGAAACAAAATTATACTAAGTAGGCTGTGATTGTTACTTTGAAGTTACAACTAAAGTCAGAAGATTGTTTAAGTTATGCTCCTCATCAAGACATCGCACCGCCACGAGTTTACATTAGCAATCAATTTAGACGACTTAAGGCGTCGGATTCGTTTAGAAATAGGAAGTATCTGCCTGGAAATCATTGGGCGTGAGATACAAAGTGTTGACACATGTGCTGATCTATGCCAACTGGTTGATGGTGGACAATTAAACATTTTCCGTTTACTAACTTTTCCATAGTGTTCTTATTTCCATTAAAAATAAATTCTGAATTGTTTGAAATTTATGTGCGTATTTTTCAAAAAGCATGTTATGAGGAGTGCCAATTATTTTAAATCACCATTTAACTGGTAAGGAAATCTAAAAATTGGGTTCCAATAAAAAAATTTGAATACGTTATAGTGCAAAAATGACAATCAATAGAAAAATAATTTAGGTTGGGAAGTGCAATTTTAAAAAACAAAATTGACGTTTTTCAGGGTTTTGATAAAAAAACATTAAATAACAAAATTATGAATTTTGTGTAGAACTGCATCACCACGCTGTATACTCTAATCCTACGATTATAATTTGGAGAGGTCGAAATTACATATTTGCCTTACAAAACACTGTATTTTCTTGAGCTTGGCAGTCAGTTCGATTGATTGTTTTCACTTAATGCAACTGGTTAGTACAGTAGTCACTAAAGCAACAAAGTAAACTTTTTTAAATAGTGCATTTCGCCATTTTTAGACATTGTCAGCAGCGGGAATTGCAAAAAATTTGAACAGGTAAATGTAATATAATTTCGTAGTCATACAATGGGTATCACATATATGTACATATACATTTATGTATATATTTCTCCTTCTTCTTCTTCTGCGTATAGGTAAATGGCTTGCTAATTACCTACAATGGAGTAGGTTCTATGAACCCTCTTTGCACGTATGCCGGGCGGGAGGCTAACCTAACCCGTTGAACAGAGAAGAGAAGTTCCACTACATGGTTAACGATTGTCAAGGATGTTCGTATGACAACCGGGACCGACCTTTTTACGTATCCTCCGAAGCACGACCGGTTGCGTATGCCTCTATCCCAGAATAAATACCTACGGACACAGAAGCGTCACTCTCGGCGGCGCCTTTGATGTTTCAGTAGCTAGATTTTGTGAGGCGGCCATATTGAAAGCAAGTAATTTAAGGCGGGTAATTTAAAAACTTGCATTAAAGGCTAGATAGTTTTATAATTTTTATGCTTTGATTTGGCACAAGGTAAAAATATATATTGCTTTAAGAGTGTACATTAAACAAATAAAATCTTATAAATGTTTAATATTAATCATTTTGACATTTTTTGCGTGATTATTTCTAATGTTTCTATTAATATATTTTAAACAATAAAATATTTTTGAAGAGAAACAAAGACTTAAAAAATTGGAAATCGAAATAAAGAAGCAACGCAAAGATAAGAGATTGGAGAATAGTATCGATAAGAAAAAGACTGAAACAAATAAGAACACTACTTCGAAAATTGCTTCGAAAAAAGCTACACAGGCAGCCTCGACCATTGTACGAAAAACTGCGCCCAAAATGCCTCTACACCATGTATGCGATATGTTTAGAGACGAAGATGACTATTCAGCTAATTACCACTGCAAAACGAGTTGAAGTATAAAGTAAGGCGACCGTATATAGAGAGCTGTGGTATTTTTGTGTGCAAAATATTTATGGTACATATCTTGGAATAAAATGTCGAAGATGTACCAGATGCCAATCAACGGTTCAATCTCCAATGCCATTGATTAGCTACCCTGCCAATCAGTGGTTCAATTCTTATGCCAATCATTGGCTATACTGCTAATAGCTGGCACAAATGCGGTCCTTTACTTTTATTTTTTTTTCACTTATTTCAGAAACTTGTTGAATAAAAACTTGACAGATTTATGTAGCAAAACATCGAGGACCAAACTTAAAAAAAATCAGTTTTCTACCACTAATACTGATGATGTACTGAACCTTCGAAGGTGAAAAACCTCTTAAGGTGCCAATCAATGTGTGTTTTACCCTTAAGAGTTTTTATCAATTCAGATAATGTACCGTTGTGCGTCTTGTGGAAAACGAAAGAAGGTTAGTTCTTTATTTACAATGGAATTGTTGAGGCAATTAGGTGCAGCTCACCACCGACCACCTTTTAATGCACTCATACTAAAATTAGTCTTAGTAATTTAATTGTTATCATAAAATACGGTTGACAAACTGGTCAACTCGCATTGAAACTAATGGATATAAACACAAATCTACTCGCTGCCAACATGGCTACCGCTAAGCATGCGCACTCATTTTCAGATCCGCTTAAAAGCGAGAGTGGCGCTTCTGTGTCCGTAGGTATTTATCCGTAGGTATTTATTCTGTGCCTCTATACTGGTCCGCCCATCCGAGTGCCGACCAGCGCGGATTATACTGGACTACGAATACCGTTTGACCGGCGTTCGCGGTGCTCTTCTATGAAAACGAATTATATACGATATACCTTTTTTTCTAACTTAAAAGGTACTTTTTTCTTTTTGATGAAGTGGGATCAATAACAACTCACAAGAATAATGCAGTTTCTATGCATAGTTAATGTACAATATTATTAATGGGCATTACATATAGTGCAAAATAGCTGAGAACCTTTGTATATATGAAAAGGTGCTAGAGAAAGCAGTATATATACAACTGCTAAAGTTTATACTTGATAATAATATGTTAATTAAATATCAGTCAGGTTTTACGGAGGGATACAGTTGTGAAACTGCATTCTAGTATCTACTAAATAAATGGAAAATGCGATAGACAGTAATATGGCAGTTCACGTGGTATTTCAGGATCTCAAAAGAGCCTTTGGAACGGTTGACAGGGAGAGGTTGCTACGAAAGCTGCATAATTACGGTGTTGATGGTCTTGTTTTATTATGAATTGAAAATTATTTAAAGGATAGGAAACAAAGAGTTAAATGTAATGATATAATTTCTTCAGATAAGGAAGATATAAATCTGGGTGTACCGCAGGGTAATGTTTTGGGACCATTATTATTTATATTGTATGTAAATGACATCGAGTTAGCTCTTAATAAATGTAAAATGCATGTGTTTGCAGATGACAAAAACATGTCGGAACTCGGAACCAACTTTCTGTCATGTATTAAATTCTAGATCTCTACTAATACCTACATTTACATACAGTTTCTGTGTTCGTATCATTATGTGCCTACATCTGGCCGAAAATTAACAAAGTAGATATCTAAATAGTTTTTCAGACGATGGTATTCTAGCTAGATATATAAATTGCGGGTTGCAGTCGCATGTCAGCGGTGTTCACCAAAAATAAGCAACGAATATTTCCGATATTTAAAAACTTCTTACTTTAAATTTAAGTATATTAACAGCTCAATTCATTATTATGATATGTAGCAGCAATTTAATTTAATTGGAGAAAAAGTGATTTTGGTTGCCATGCTAGATGTATGTCGGGTTGCGTCAACCACTTTCAAGGGGGAACAATTTGGCTGGGCCACCTTGTGCTTTTTGTCTAATTTAAAAGTTTTTCCTCCTTAAATCCGTAAACGGCTTAAAAACATAACACAATCATATCGTACTATCAGCCTGACCTCCTTTCTCCTAACAACAACGGAGAAAATTGTAGAGAAATATATAAGAAGCGAATTCCTGGACACAATATCGTTTCATGAAAATCAATTTGATATCAACAAGGCAAATAAATCGAAGCTGTCCTACACAATCTCGGTAATAAGATCGAAGGAGAAATAAGGACAGAAGAAATAGCTCTTTGTGATTTCAACAAGGCAAATAAATCGAAGCTGTCCTACACAATCTCGGTAATAAGATCGAAGGAGAAATAAGGACAGAAGAAATAGCTCTTTGTGATTTCATTGATGTTGAGCGTGTCTTTGATAACCCCTCTTTCAAGTCGATAGAAAACGCTATGCTAAAGAAAAGTATATATACAACCATAACATGGACGCAGTTCATGCTAAAATATCGTAGGATAACGGCAAAACTGGGGAATGACTGCGTGACTGTTAAGGCCATGAAAGGGTATCCACAAGGTGGAGTATTATCGCCACTTCTACGGTTAATGGTCATCGACGATCTTCCCACGATAGTCAGTGACTCTGGAGTATACATACAAGATTACGTAGATGACTTACTAGCTACCATTAGAGGCAAACATGACAGCATAATTTCCAACCTCATGCAAAATTCTCTCAAGGAAAACACTGATGCAAGCAGGAAAACCTAATGTAAAACGTAAAACTTAAAATCCCAGCAAAACAGTCCTTGCACCATTAGCGAAAAAGAGGAAGTTACTTCTTACGCCTCCAAAAATAAACGGAACAATAATATATTTCTCTGGTGAAACTAAACACCAGGGAGTCATATTCGACCAGAATCTCACTTGGAACCCACATCTTGAAAGAATTACCCAAAGAGCAACAACGGTTTTCTGGCTTTGCCGGAGACTCTTTGGCGAAATTTGGGGACTGAAACTGAAGATGATCCCTCGGTCATACTTAACGGTGGTGACATCCATAGTCACCTACGCATCTATAGTATGGTGACCAAAAAGGAAAGACGTTACAACGCAAAACAAGTTGTTAAAAGTGGAAGACTTGTATGGGAACTACACGTGCTATACATACCTGCCCAACTTCTGCATTAGAGGCTATGCTAAATCTTCTTCCTCTACACTTACAAGTAAGAAGGAACGGTGTGCTAAGTGCCTTCAGAATGCAGCTGAATAAGAAATTCAAAGCAAGAGATCTGAATGGACACCTAGAAATGCTAAAGGAATTTCAACAGGAACTGCTGTCCAAACCAACTGACATACTAATGCCAGTTAGACTCAACTATGAGCAACTGTTTGAAGTGGTTATTTCGGACCGCCAAACATGGGGTTCAGGGCAACTTACACTAGAAAGAGGATCGCTCGCTTGCTACACAGATGGACCCAAAACACATAACGGCGTGGGTATAGGCATTAACAGCCCTGGCGTAAGGCTGTCAATAGCCCTAGGTCAAACCACTACCACATTTCAAACGGAGATTCATGTTATAGGTGTGATTGATGGGGGTGCCTGCCCATAACGGCATTACTTGGAACGGGACAGCTGATTGACTTGCTAAAACAAGTGCGGAGTCTCATTTTATTAATCCGGAACCTTTCCGTGGTTCATTGCAAAAACCCACATTATGACTGGGATCAATAAATGGAAAGACGTCCAAAAGCCTACCCACTGGAACGACAGGTTTAAGGCAGGCGCAGAAATGTATTTACCATTTGCCAAACAGAGCGCGAAAATTGCTCGAACTTAGCAAGAAGGAGTTAAGGGAAGTAACCTCTCTTCCAACTGGACATTGCCCACTGAAATACCATCTCAATATAATAGGCAAAGCTAAGGATAACTTATGTCGATTCTGTAAAGAAGCGACTGAAACAGCGGAACATATTCTTTGCAACTGCAAAGGTTTCAATAGCTCAAAAAAGTGTACACAACACCTGAAGAAGTGAGCAAAATAGCTCCCTGGAAAGTCCTAAAGTTCGTAAGAAGTTCAGCACTTCAAGGGTTCTTTTAGGCCAGAAGGGCTTGAAAAAAGATCTCTACATGTCGAACCGAGGAGAGGCAATTTCGGTCGGAACCCAATGCACCCAATGCAATCTGCAATCTAATACAGTTTCTATCCATAGTTAATGTAGGTACTACTTTAAGGTAATGCTTTTAACGTTTTGTGAGTAAGTAATAATCTCATGCCAAGACAAAATTTAAAAATACTGAAACAGTAAACAGAATTATTTTATGCTCTACAAAATCTCACATGAACTTTAAAAGTTAAAATATTTATAAAGTTTAGATAATCTTCACTTTTGCAATTTATGCAGATATTTCCGATAATGCTGTATACAACTATACACGAGACACGTTATTCATTCACAAAATTTCAGTGTCATTGTCATTAAAATCAAGTGGTAGTGGTTGATTGTTGATTTAAAAGAGCGAGATCTAGGATGCGGTTTTCCAAGCATTTCTAAGCACTGCCATCATTGACTTATTGTACACCCTAAACTAAGAATTTTGCTTATCTGTGGTAATTCCAACTCCAGTAGTGATTTTTAACATGTCACACATCGCAGTGGTTTTACTTCTTATCCGACAGAAGGCGCATTTTCAGATTTTTTCCCTCTAGAATAATCTCACTGACCTCGGTCAGGTTCAACCCCGCGTCACTTGGATCGAAAGGCAAATGCGCTAACTACTAGACAACCGAGGACGGCTAGTGGTAGTGGTGCTTGCTTGCTTTGAAAGAGCGAGATCTAGGACGCGGTTTTCCAAGCAAGTGGTATCTAAAACATAAAACTAGTTATCTGTGAAGTTAGGTTATGTTCTAGCATATTCACAGCTATTTTGCCTCCGGGGCACTCATGATTAATTTATATTGGATTGCACATTCTCCATTACAGTTAATATTTTTCTTTTATGTTGGAATTAACTGTATGAATTTCTGTTTAATGTTATTACTGTAAAATTACACGAATTACATTGATAACATTGTGTTCTATTATAAATTATAACCGCAATTAACAAAGCATAAAACGATATTTCACAAAGCCGTAATCGCACGCACAAACGTGTCCGGTTTCCAAAGCAAAATAATCAAGAATTGGCTACATGAAAATCGAATACGCTTGTGCATGTAAATTTAGATTTGAAAAGTGTTATTGGCATTTTGTAGTCAGGTTGTAATTCATAGCATAACGTACTTTCGTTAACGTTGTTCGCGTAGTTATACAATGCATCAGCTAAAACCTCAAAAATTATTTCATCCGGATTCTTGGGCTGTTTTAATAATAAGACAATATATTAACATAGTATAAAATTCGAAATCTAATTAAACAAAACCGTGGCCGCCCGGAAAGGAAAATAATCGTAAAAAAAATTTGCAATTTCCCCTTTGACGTATACGCAAAAACTTAATAATTCTATAACTCGGACAACTTATACAAAGTTTTTAAATTTCATACACTTTTCAGAGCTCAAATGAAAAGTGGAAGTTGCTAAAAAACTTTTCTACATGGCAACAGCTTGATAGCAGTTTGACATCCCACAAATTTAATTTTTAAAGGTGTGTTTTCATGGAAATGGTTTTTCTGCACCATCTAAGATATTTAAACCCGAAAAGTTGTGCCATAATTCCGACCTATCCTAATTGTTGAAATTGCTTTCCGAGTGATTTACATGGTTTATTTAAAAATAAGAATTTTAAGTGAAAACTAGTATTATGGAGTAAAGTATTTCTAAATAAAGTTAAGACACTATCTACTGCTATAAGCAGTAATATGTATGTTAATTCATTAAAGGCAAGCTGTCTCGATATTTAAAATTAATTATATTTAACCATTTTTATCATTTTCCATTATATGGGAAGAAAGAAGTTATAGGATGGACCAGTTAAGTTGTCCCCCTTCAAAGTGGCGCAACCCAACATACATGTATCACAGCAACTCCGATTATTATTTAACTTTTTATACTAAAAAAATACTTTGTTTCAAGTTGACTTCTTACTAACTAATTAACAGTTATTGTATATATTAGTTATATTAGTATTTAACAAGAAAAGCACCAACTAGTGCAACCGTAGTATATGAAAAACTAAACAAGAGAAAAACAACAACAAATTAATAGCGAAAATTTTATTACTCCAATAAATGTTTAAAATTACCTCCATCCACTTCCACATTTTCTAAGCCTGTCAAGGGTAATTAATGTACACTCCTCGATTGTTTTACTGTGTAAATCACTTCGAGTCTAATAAAATAAGGATAAATCTGCCAAAAAACTCTAATTAAGCTGAATTTTGGCACACACGTTTACTTAAGTATTATAAATATTGTCCAAAAAGGCCCCATGGATATCATGGTGACTTCACATACTTTTTCAAGTTTAAAGTTTTAAATTGCTTTTTACGCGGATATCTCGCTTCCTATTGGTCGGAGGATACTTACTTTTATATGAAAAATTGTACAATTCTCTATAAAAAAGGTCATATAAATTTTTTACGTGTGTGCAACCTTCTTCACGTTGTACGGTTTGCAAAGCGTCAACTGTATAGAATAAAGCAATAACGATACATTCGTTTCCACACTATCTTTGAGTTAGAATGCAAGGCGGGTTTTTCAACATGGTTTCCCGGTAATCCATGTTTAAAAATTGTGGTTCTTCGACGACATCGTCTCAACCTCTAGCACTTCATTCTTTTCGTCTTTTTTAGTATCACTTTCTTTCTCTGATGTATTCGATTTTAAATCATCGATGGGGTTTATGTTTATGTAAACATCATCAGAAGTGTCAAAAAATCAACATCGGCCCCAGCATTCAGACATGGTTCTCCACCACAATGACACTTTTCTACACCCAGAATTTGCGCCACAACCTTTCATACATTTACAAAAAATTGTGTTTAAGTGCGTCTTTCTCGGGTGGTAATAACGTCATTAAGGGCTTCCAAAGCTTGGTATTAATTACCCATCCCCACTGTTCAGTGGTGGTTCACATGTGCAGAATTCAACTCATTGCCTAACCAACTTTTTACCTGGTAGTAGACACAGTATAAATGCTTTTGAGCAGCTGTGGGTGGGAGTGATGAAAATTTAACCCGTATACGAAGACATAAACCCATCGATGATTTAACATGGAATAAGTACATAAGAGAAAGAATGCGATTCTGAAGAAGATAAAAAGAAAGAACTATCAGAGCTTGAAGACGATGACGGAGAAGAATTATAATTTTATAAACATGGATTCAGCTTACCGAAGAAATCATATAAAAAAACTCGCCTTGCATTCTAGCTCGGAGATGATGTGAAAACAAATGCATCGCTGTTATTGCTTTATTCTATGCAGTTGATGCTAACGTGAAAACGGTTGCTCGTACGTAAAAAATGGATATGGCCTTTTTTGTAGAGAAGGGGGGGATAGGAAGCAAGATAGCCGCAAAAACAATTTTCATAGTCTTTGGCCTTGAAAAACTATGTGAAGACGGCATGATATCGATGGGGACTATTTGGACGCTATTTACAATGCTTAAATCAAGGTGTGTGGAAAAATCCAGCTTCTTAAGATTTTTTCGAGTTATTTACTGAACTATTAGTACTCAGTTCGGAATGCACTGTTGTTCATTGAACCCCAAAGAAAAAAGTCTAGTGGAGTAATATTGCAACTTCCTCGTGGCCAAGGATGCATAGCTCCTCTTCCAATCCAATTTACTTCAAATACATTATTTAAGTCATTGCTAACAATCTAACCGTAGTAAACAGGGCAGCTATCATGTTGGAACTCGGGGTTTTGTCGTGAATTTAGTTCTACATCTCCAATAACCTACGTAAAATATTACGTAGGAAATCCAAGCAACGTTGTCTAGTTAAATTTTCATGAAAGAAAACGGGTCCAATAATATGGCAATCTACTATGCCACACCAGACATTTACAAAAAAACTCTTTGAAAATGGGTAACCCGTACCCGGTGCGGATTCTCTTATGCACACTAGTGCTATAGGCAAATTACTGAGACCGTGCGTGTGCTTCATCAATAACATTTTCCAGGTACTTGTTATGCCTATTCAGTGCACCAATATTTGAGAATTTTGCCTCATTGCTAACCAATACACAATTTTAAAAATATTCCAAAAGAAGCTGATTCTGAATGTAATTGCAAAATTGCCATTTTCTCTCAAGACTGTTTACAAGCAAATCGTGCGCCAAAGTAATGTGATAGGAATGAAATACATTTATTATTAAAATTCCTCTAATTGATGTTCTACTGATACCCACATTTTTGTGTAAATCTCTTTAACTTTAACATGGAGATTCTCATCCATATGCAACAAATGTTTTCTTGATATTTGTAAATGTCTTCCTTAAAGTTTAAATAACTTGACTTAGTATTTGCATAAGAAGGCAATATTGAATAATTTATTTTAATTAAAAAAGTTTTGATTGCCATGTTCTATGTATGTTGAGTTGCGTTGAGTAATTTTAAGAGGGGACAACTAAGCTGACCCACCATGTAGATTCTGTAATTATGAATAAGTCTGATGTCTATAAACAAGGTGACATGTATTATACGGTAGTTCATAGATAATAATTTACCATGCTTATTTTGCACCTATTACATACGCTGTGTGTACAATGCATAAACTGGATATATTTAGCTCTTTGATGCTTTTCCACTAACCCACTACGCCTCTAATAATGTGTCATGATAAACCATCTCTATTATTTCCCTATACATTCCCACAAATAGAGTAAAGTGTAAGTTATATTCAACAGGCACGTTGTAGAGACATGAAATTCCTCCACAGCTCAGAAACTATCAATTGTATTAATTATAAAGCGTGCGATACACGATTTCCGCTTTAGGGACTCTCTTGTAACTGATCCTTCAGATTAATTAATAATAAGGAATAACTGAAATCCCTATGTGACGGTATAGCAGTATAGATTGCACTTGTTTCAACAATGAATAATACAGAGTATGTAATTTCGTAATGGTAGATACTGTCATTATATTTAATGCGTTATACATTAGATAAGCAGATGATTTTAAGTGCTAAACTACAATGAAACTCTATCTAAACGGAAAATCGTAGTAAAAAAGTATGTTTTGTGGAACTATTGAATAATTTATGAGATCTAATACAAAATTATCGAATCTGTATCAAGATTGGCGTTGCATTTGAGCTAATTTAAATGTAATTATCAACAAAAAAAAAACTGTTACCTTTACTGAAATTCCTCAAAAATCGCCATTTTAAATGTAGACTGGATTTTGTAGGTTGTACAGAAAATTCAACCTACAGTAATATACAATATTGACACTTACTATTTTGTCAAAATTGTTTTAAATATTGCAAAACGGTAATGAGGCTTCTGTGGGACTTATAATTGTTTCTGAAGAAGCATAAATATATGCAAAAGATATTGAAAAGTGAGAAGTGATGTATTAAAATAGTAGTGGTTGTATAAGGATGCACTTACCATTCTGCACTGATTGTGAAGTTATTTCTCGGCGTTTTTGAGATCAATCACCTAGTAATTACCAAACCTTGTAATCTGTATTTATATTCGGGGGGGGGGGG